>WHUX01000159.1:0-125771 GCA_015179025.1 Terfezia claveryi | reverse complement strand
TATGAATTCATGTTTTTCGTCTCTCTATATGTATGAATTCATGTGTTTTTCGGGTTTTCTCTCTCTATATGTATGAATTCATGTGTTTTCGGTCTCTCTATATATATGAATTCATGTGTTTTCGGGTCTCTCTATATGTATGAATTCATGTGTTTTCGGGTCTCTCTATATGTATGAATTCATGTGTTTTCGGGTCTCTCTATATGTATGAATTCATGTGTTTTCGGTCTCTCTATATGTATGAATTCATGTGTTTTCGGTTTCGAGTCTCTCTATATGTATGAATTCATGTGGTTTTCGAGTCTCTCTATATGTATGAATTCATGTGTTTTCGGGTCTCTCTATATGTATGAATTCATGTGTTTTCGGGTCTCTCTATATGTATGAATTCATGTGTTTTCGGGTCTCTCTATATGTATGAATTCATGTGTTTTCGGAGTCTCTCTATATGTATGAATTCATGTGTTTTCGAGTCTCTCGATATGTATGAATTCATGTGTTTTCGGGTCTCTCTATATGTTATGAATTTCATGTGTTTTCGAGTCTCTCTTATATGTTATAATTTCATGTTGTTTTCGGGTCTCTCTATATATATGAATTCATGTGTTTTCGAGTCTCTCTATATGTATGAATTCATGTGTTTTCGGGTCTCTCTATATGTATTGTTTTTCGAGTCTCTCTCTATATGTATGAATTCATGGTTTCGTTTGTTTTCGGTCTCTCTATATGTATGAATTCATGTTGTTTTCGAGTCTCTCTATATGTATGAATTCATGTGTTTTCGAGTCTCTCTATATGTATGAATTCATGTGTTTTCGAGTCTCTCTATATGTATGAATTCATGTGTTTTCGAGTCTCTCTATATGTATGAATTCATTGTTTCGGGTCTCTCTATATGTATGAATTCATGTGTTTTCGGGTCTCTCTATATGTATGAATTCATGTGTTTTCGAGTCTCTCTATATGTATGAATTCATGAGTTTTCGTATAATGAATTCATGTGTTGCTAGGGCATCCAGCCCATTTCCTCATTAGGTGAGGGCGTCCAGCGCATTCCGCATTCCCCAATTATGCGTAATGCTGGCTAGGGCGTCCAGCGTATTCTCCAACTATGCGCATTGCTGGCTAGGGCGTCCAGCGCATTCTCCAACTATGCGCATTGCTGGCTAGGGCATCCAGCGCATTCCCCAATCATACGTATTGCCTCTACTAAGAAAAGCTTTATAAGAAGTCTAGATATCGACAACTTCTTTCCTTAGATCTCCAGTCTGTCTTACCCCTACCTACCTGTTATGTCTACCTCTATTTTTCCTGATGGTACCGAGGAAGCATTCCAGGCTTGGATGCAGTCCGATGAAAACCTCAACCGTGCTCGTTTCCCCAGCAACAAATATGATGATTATATATCTATTCTGACCTCCCTAGATCCCAATACTAAAGCTCCTGAGTCTATGACAGATAAACGTGAGAGGCAGAAATGGTCAAATTCCAGAGGTGATGCACTTGACAATTATGAGTTAGTAGATGGGAAATTATGGCACAAGGCAGTTGATAAACATCCGCAGCGGTAAATCTTTATAGTATTATCAATGGGTTCAAGAGCTAATTCTAGTATTATAGGCAAGTTGTTAGACTAGAAGAAGTATATCAATCAATTTTGGACTGCCATCTCCGTTGTCATCATCCAGGGATCAAAAAAACCTTCCAGCTTGTTCAGGAGAAATTTTATGGAATCTCTAGGCAAGAGGTTTTTTGGCTACTAAAATACTGCACTACATGTATTCGGAGTCGGCCTTCGAATTCCCGGGCTCCTTTACAGCCTATTGAGTCGCATTATACATTAGAGCGAGTTCAGATCGACCTAGTCGATATGAGAGCCACACCTCATAATGGGAACCATTGGATCTTACATATTAAAGACCACTTTTCCAAATATAGCTTTCTTTATCCTCTTCTCGATAAAACAGCAGCTGGAGTTACTAAGTGTGTTGCTCAATGGATAGGGATTGTTGGAGTTCCTTACATTCTGCAGTGTGATAATGGAGCTGAGTTCAAGAGCATTCTCTTAGATTTATTGAGGAAATATGGGGTCAAAATAATCAATGGTAGGCCACGACATCTACAGACACAGGGGCTGGTTGAACAGGCAAATGGAGTCATGAAGACCAACTTACGTTGTTGGCTTGCAGACCATGATAGCCAGGGCTGGAGCGATGCACTGCCGGATATTGCTCTTGGTATGAACAGACAAAGCCACTCATCGTTAGGTGGCAAAATGCCCTATGAGATATTTTATAACCAGAAGCCTCGATGGGAGGACCGAGTTACAGTGGATCCTAATGCACAGCTGGATGATATTGAGGATGAGGTTTTCGATGAGGCTTTTCAAGTAGGAACCGGGATTTGATACCATGTGTATATACTAGAGATTTTACTGATATTTTTTCTAGGTATCATCTCTAAGTACAGCACCCCCGAGTACAGCACCCCCGAGCATAGTACCCTTGAGCACAGCACCTCCGAGCACAGTACCCCCAAGCACAGAACCCATGAGCACAGTACCCCCAAGCACAGCACCCTCGAGCACAGCACTCCCGAGCATAGCACTTCCGAGCACAGCACTTCCGAGCACAGGACTCTCGAGCACAGCACTTCCGAGCACAGGACTCTCGAGCATAATACCCTTAAGCACAACACTCCCGAGCACAGCAACCCCCCTCCAGAGCTGCTTACTCTCAATTGATCCAGCGTTGTTGGAGACTACTGCAGTGACTCCAGAAGCTACTGCTGTAGCGACTCTGGAGGCTACTGCTGTAGCGACTCCAGAGGCTACTGCTGTAGCAACTCTGGAGGCTACTACTATAGCGACTCTGGAGGCTACTGCTGTAGTGACTTCAGAGGCTACTGCTGCTATGCCTCCTACTATTCTCCTCACGGAAGCAGAGGAATCAATACTGTCCATTGCCCAAAAGACTCGGGATCAAATGGCCAATCGTTATAATAAACGATTTATTATTGAGTCCTTTGAGCCCAATACAGTTGTTTCCCTGCGCATTCCTACAGAAGACCGAGGTACTCTAGACTATCCTAGACTATATACTCGAGTTATAGGCCAGCCACACTCTGGTAGATATCAACTACAGACAGAGTATGGTATCTTGGATCGATTATATCCAACCGGTGAACTCAACCGGGTTCCTGAGCTTGTGGGTAAGTGCCTTATCCCTATTGTCAGCTTGATTTTCTTCTACTTATGCTTTCTCCAGCTACAACTTTGGATCTCACAAGTAATTCATCAGTAATCACTCTCCGGCGCACTGCTACTCTAGCCTCTCAAATAACAGAGGTACTTCTATACTGTACTTGCAGCAACAGCTCTACCTGTCAAACCAAATGGTGCAAGTGCTTCAAATCTGGCTCTAGATGCACTAACTATTGCCATCGGGGCAAGGACCGCTTGGGTGATCAGGCTGGGGCATGTCTAAACCTCGCTGCCCTTGAGGAGCGTAATACTCGCACTGTAGTCTCACGCTCTACACTTGCACCTTCAGGCTCTACACTTGCACCTTCAGGCTCTACCTCCATGACTCGTCGTTCCTCCCGACTTACTGCTTCGGTCTCTAATTCAGCTGGTGGGGATAATTTAATAGATAGTATAGTAGTCCGGAGAACTTGATTTCTGTTCTTTTATTTATCTGTTTTTTTTTTAGATCATACTACTGCTTGTTTTATTTATTTGTATCTTATGTATATATGTCTGGTTATTTTGCTTGGTTATTTTGCTTGGTTATTTTGCTTGGTTGTTTCACTTGGTTGTTTCGGTTGGTTGTTTCTCTTACATAGATAGAATAGTTCTGTATGCAATAATTTTGTCCGGCTTGCAATAATTATGCTAGAAAATTATTCCACCGCTGGATGGGACGGTCACTAGTGCCAAAGCTGGGTGGGACGTCCCACCCAGCTTTAGCGTCCCACAGGCGTATGGGACGTCCCACACGTGGGCGGGACGCACCGCTCTATGGGACAGAACAGCGATGTACGGAACTTGAAAAAAAAAGCTTACTTCTCAGCCGACTCATCGGCATAACGGGACCGCTCGTGGCTTGCAGGTTTGGCGAAGAAATTGCACCAAAGGATATTCTGGAGTCTGGAGACTGCAATGTGCTATTTTCGCTTTGCCCGAAGCGACCATGTAGGATAAGGCCTGGAGCTAGAACGGGATTGAGGCCTGGGTGTCAGATGCATCTTTATCCTGTAGGCCAAAAGCACGTCGAATTAGTATTGATATCACTGCTATATGAACATAAATAATCATCTTGAATCTGTCTATTCTTCCTCATCAATCTGCCTGTTCCTCCTCATCAATCAATAGACTTCCAATACAAAGCCAAAAGCACCGGATTCTCCCCTCTGATTGATATTCACGATGTTCTCTAAACTCTTAATTCTTGCTGCACTTATCGAAGCTGTTCTTGCGGGACCAATTCCAACTCCCAAGGCTGGCGATGTCATCTCTGGACATTACATTGTTGTCATGATGGAGGACATCACTGCCTCCGACTTCCAGGCGCACCGAGACTTTGTTGTCGATAAGCTTGGATTCGTGTCAAAGAGGGACAGCGTTGAAGCTATAACCAAGTCAACCTTCACCCACACGTACAACCTTGGTAAGCTCAAGGGATATGCTGGCCGCTTTGATGATGCTACCATCGAAGCAATTGCCAGCCGTCCAGAGGTGCGTAGTTTATGATATCCGTATTTCTAGTGTTACATACCGGTATATGGACGCTAATTGAGATACCCATTCGACCAGGTTGCGTACGTTGAGGCCGATAAGATTGTGACCACCCAGGCCCTTGTTACCCAGGGCAATGTCCCCTCTTGGGGTTTGGCCCGTATTTCACACCGCAACCAGGGACTCACAACCTTTGTATATGATAGCTCTGCTGGTGCTGGAACCTTCGCATATGTTGTCGACACTGGTGTCCTTACCACCCATACCCAGTTTGATGGCCGTGCTACTTTTGGGTATAATGCCATCAGTGGAGAAAGCAATGTCGATGTAAGTAGCACTCTTATTCAACATCTGAACTTTGCATCAATTAAAACGTATAACGTATACTATGCTAACAAGTAGTTGTTGTGTTGTAGGGTAACGGTCACGGAACCCATGTCGCGGGTACCATTGCTGGTTCCACTGTTGGTGTTGCCAAGCTCGCCAGTATTATCGGTGTCAAGGTCCTCGACGCCAGCGGCTCTGGTGCCACCTCAGGTATCATTGCTGGTATCAATTGGCTCGTCAGCGACGCTCAGGGCAAGAGCAGGATTGGACGTGCTGTCGCCAACATGAGTTTGGGAGGTAGCTACTCTGCCTCTCTCAACAACGCAGTTGCTGCTGCTGTCAGCAGCGGCATTCCATTCATTGTTGCCGCCGGTAACTCCAATGAGAATGCTGCCAATTTCTCTCCGGCATCTTCCTTATCTGCCATCACCGTTGGTGCTACCGACCGCACCGATTCTCGTGCATCTTACTCTAACTTTGGTTCAAATCTCGACGTCTTCGCTCCTGGTTCCAACATCACATCCGCCTGGATTGGATCCAATTTATCGAGAAACACGATTTCCGGTACCTCTATGGCTTCTCCCCACATCTGTGGTTTGGCTGCGTACTTGATGGCATACGAGGGCCTCACAAGCCCCAGCGCGGTTATTAACCGTATCATTGAACTCTCGACCACTGATGTTGTTAACAACCCTGGCTCTGGATCCTCCAATCGTCTCGTCTACAACGGCTCTGGGCAGTAGATGAATTGCACTGGAATAATAATGGAAAGCGCGTTTCATCCTTTTATGTTGTATCTGTGAAGGATTTTTGTATAACGTTTCTGTTGGAATGCCTTTCGTCAATACCCCTAGTTTGATGTGACAATCCAACCATTGGTATGGCTTATCTTACATACCTAAGTAAATATAACTCTCTATGGTACCTGTGTGAATGTTAATAGACTTCGGCCACGAGAACAGTTGCACAATCATGTAAGATGAAATGTCTGATCTAGTCTTGCTATATATCCTCTCTGATTGCCTGATGGTCTGATATGCGAAGCGATATCGACTTGACCTCCCACCACTCGATACAGGTCTAGAGAGTGTACGTCACAATTGATAGATACGATCCTTGTCACATTCCCAGATAGCGTCGTCAGTCGATGTCTCAAACTAATATCGGGTCAAAAACTACGAGACTTCCGGAGTGCTACAAGCTTGGAATCAGACTTTTCCTAATTGTTAGGAAAGTGGAATGAGTCAGTCACTATATCCGTAGCCAGCTAATGTCAACAAACTCTTACTCTCTAGACCTTATCCATTTGTTGTTTTTTCCCAGACCAGGCCATTTCTCAGATACGAATTCCCTTAACTTCTCTTTTGATCCAGGCTCGTCCCAATTTAAGGAGTAATCCACGTTTAATTTTGTATAGATCTATTAATGAAAGTATCACGCGGTTGGCTCAGCGATCATTTACCTCTGTATACTCCTACTCCTGTTTTGGTCCAATGTTTGATGCAGTCCCAATATAATGTCCCTAACCTTGTCTCTGATTGATGTTGATGTCGATTTCAAATCTAATTGAGTTTTCAACAACTTCATTATACAGAGCGGAGTTCGAGAAGTGTCTTTGTGGCGGGTTAAAGTTGACATCACCGGAAATAAGCTTTTTTCTTCCATCTGCAACATAGGATTCCTTTGATGTGTAGTGGCTACACTTCTGCTCTCGGGTTGGAACTGTAGAAACTGGGAGAGATCAACGAACTGTGATGTCGACAACTTCCCAAATTTACTTATATTCATTCTCCTGTATTGCTGACATCTGGAAGCAGAAGAGATTTTTACACGCAAATAATTCGATGCCCCTGTGTAACCTTCTGAGGGATTGGAGTCACTGATGTATTTCCAGTGAGTATAACCGCATATTTTTACCTCCGTACGACAGAAGTGCTATTTTGGGTGCTCATTAGTACACTATAGTAGACCACATTGCAGGAGAACCACGTCTCTCATGGTGGACCTGTAGGTGCGTTGCTTGAGACAATCAATATCACTACCCGGTGGTGAGGGATGGGCATGAAAGTTGAAGTCGAAATAGCATGGAATTCCACAGATACGCACAATTGAAACTTCTGTATTTACGAGTCAATCCGTCGGGAAGCGCTTCGGACATATCGACAGGGGTACCTATTCTAGTATCGCCACAGCACAGATATCAAATCACTACACCCAATACACGCAAGCAAATATGTTCTGGGCCGCTCGCAGGCAATTTAAATAATTTCTCAATTTGGTGTATAGATAAAGTACTGATTTACTATAAAAAAAAGATTTGATAATTTCCCAGCGACTGCAAAAGATTCATTGATTTCCCAGTCGATTAGACCCCCCTCTAACATTCCAATTTGGTTCAGCTAGAGCAATATAGTCATGATCTGTTGATACTTTCGTATGGTAATAAATTAAGCATTTCAGATTATTCTTAAAGTATCGGTGACAACAATTAGAGTAGAAGTTTTCGCATCACCGGTAGTTATAGATGCCTGGTGAACTGTGGTTTACCGAGCAGTTAGAGTATCTAAAATATCAAACTCTAAGCCTGTAAGGTCAGTTATCGGGTTTAGCAATATCAAACCGCAAAAGTATGAGGTTTGTTGTAGCATTGTGCCATTTGATCTCCCACAACGCTGTAAAATACCATCTACCTGTTGTATAATTCTAGGTAGAACCTGCTTCGTTTTGGTTTAAAATCAAGAACTTGGAGTAGCTTAGCAATCTGCATATAAAACAGTACCTGTTATTAAGAAAGTACCGCTTTGCACCTGACCTGGATTCTATAAGTGAGGAATAGCCTGGATTTTTCTAGTATAAAAATCAATCTTGCAACAAGATGTAGACAAAAGATATTATAATTATGATTGCTCCAAATTTCACTGAATTCCACATAACGTATCGATATTCAGCATAAGATGGTCGATATAGCCTGAGCAATAAGGCCCCGTCAATAAGAACCCCGCGGATAAGAAACTAATTTCCAAATACCCATTGGATAGGGTTGCGGATTTTTAGGGCAGCAGTAAACTCAGTATCCTCTTCCCTATTCCATTCATCATCAGAGATGCAGTGATGAGTTGTTAACGTCGCCAGCATGTACTTCACCATCTGAAGGGCTTGAGGTAATTTTTCTGGAATTCTCCCTTGTTCAATGTCTGCCGTCTCCCACTAATCAACAGGAAGGGTATATGATGTGGATAAGGCGGTTAAAATAACTTCTTAGGGTGTTTTTTGAGTGTCGCAGAATGTTTTGTTCGATTGAGATTTACCAAATTGAGGAATTATATTAATTGCCCGCGGCCGGCACAGTGGGTATGCCGCCCGCGGGAGGCATATGCTGCGCGCGGGCGGCCGGTGCCCGCGAGCGGCCTCTGCTTGCAAATATCCTCCGCACGCAAGCTTGTCAGACTACCTAATGTTTCTTGTACATGATTAACCCATTCCTCCACTCTCTGATCTTGTACCGTGTCCTCCAAGTGAAGCTGATCCATTGACCCGTGAATTGCATAGAGCTGTTGTTCAACTACTCAACACATACCCGCACTATTCATCCTTCTTGCATTCTGTCCAATGCTCTCTTCTTCAACCCAATGAGTACCCATAGTTTCATACACCTCCATACCACACTCTGCAAATATCATCAAGCCATCCCCGCTCCGTTGAGACTACACGCTTGAGGAACTTCATCTTGGAATAGCTTGCCATGCGGAAGTGTCCGTAGGTCTGATGATAGCATCCCCCGCTTTAAATTCACAATATCTTGTCTATTCCACATCTATTAATTCTATCATGCTATCTCCAAATGAGCCTGATAATACTAACCGTTTTAAAGACGAACCACCAAGCTCACTTAGCCACTTTGAACCTTCATGTGTGCCTGCATCACGTATGGCATGGTAAATTTGAGCCGCTGAATAATTTTTCGCAGCTTCAGATTTGATATACCGTAACAATATACTTGGCTTTTTGATACGGAAGCTCTCCTCAACGTCGTGGGTATGGGTATGCTCATCGAGGCGTTCAATTGTCACTGCTGAACCATTGACAGGCCGAGAGACCTTAATTCGTACATGACATAAATGCTTATCGCGAACACTGCTATTCCGCCGTTTGATGATCTTGCCCTCTGTAGCGACTTTTGCAGTACTTGATTTTGATGATTTGCGAAGCCGACACTCGTACTTCTGAACTCGTAATGTGCCATTGCATTGAAGCACCTCTCCCCGAAGTGTTGCATATACTGAGTCGATATATGGCCATATCTCATTAAACTTGTCAGCAGGTATTATCACTGGTTTACGCAGTTCAAATAAGAGGGTGCGGTAGTGCAAGGCATCGGCAGAAATTGGCATCATGGCTTCCGACATTTTGGATTTTATAGCGGTGGAATGACAGCCTACGTTACGATCCCCATATCCTGCTACTCCTATTTCTGTTCACATTCAGTATAGTTAGTTATGTGAAATCTACTTGCTTACATTGAGTGTAGTGCCGTGTTGCTCTGATACTGTAATAGGTAAGGTTGGTACACCATTGTCAGCGGCCTTGAAGCACATTTTGATGGGTGTTTCACAACCTAAGAACCTACCTTCCTGACGCTTCAGCGGTGCAAGATTTTTCTCCCAATCTAGAGAATTTGAGTCTAAGTTCTATGATATAGAAGCGATTCCAGGGCGAGTATTGATTTTTCAACACAGAGACTTCCTCCACAGCGGTGCTGAAGTCGTCCAAGGAGAGAAGATTGCTCTGCGGTCCGATATATTGTATCACCAGGTTGAGTAGTTGAGAAAGCTTCGTTTGGATACAATTCAGCCATTGTACTCTGAGATAGCCGATTCTTTTCACGTTTCATTCCATTTCTCTGATTTGAGCCTCCTGAGGCAGTCATATATACACATGTAGCTCTTCTTACATTCTATAACTACAGTATACTCTCGAAATAACTTGAAAGCAACTTGAACCAGGGCTAGAGGGTTGGTTTCTATCAAGCGCTCCATAATTACCTTTTCCCCCAGGGCTGAAGTCATAGATAATTGTGACGCATTACTGCGTTGTGGCTTGATCCCATATAAAAAATTAGAAGGGATTCGGAATAAACGTTAAACCAATATTCCTATGTAGCCCTCTCGGTAGGGCCTCTGAGTCCAGCCTATGTAGCGACGAGACTGCATACGTGTGCATACATACAAGGGGGTATTTTGCGACCTTCAGAGCAGCACCACGTCAAGTGCTAAAAAGTAAGGTTTATTCGGATGAAATTTTGAGTGGCCAGTAGAGAAACTGTTGTATGTTCAAAACAACAGGTCTAGAGGGCTTAGTATCGATATCGTCTTTCTGCAAGATACTTGTAATCAACACAGGACAAGACTGCTGCTGGGTGTAAACAATAACCAGCAGTAGAAATATACTTACTTAGGTGTTATATTGATCATCATACAACTAGAATAATCCAAAGTACTAGTAAATTTTTACCCCTCAAATTAAACAAAAGTATTGCCTGTTAGCGATTAACAACTACTTACTAGAGCATATATATATGATATAGGTTCTACATATGTCTTGGTGAATCAAGAAAATTAAAAAGGTTGCAAAAGTCACTTTTCTCTTTGCATGTTCAGGATTTAATAGCTTTCGATATATCTCACGCTCTTCCAGCATACTTCTTACTACCGGTAGTCCAGAACATTGCAGCTATCTATCTCTCGATATACTGTACCTACTCCTATGCCAAGCTCAACCCTAGTCTGCCCAACCCCTGTCATTTCTATACCAGAACCGGACAGGATTTCGGCCGTCCGTCCGTAGTAGCAAAGACCTGTACAAGAATCTGATAATTTTAAAAAAAAAAAAGAAAAGTTAGAAATACCTAAAAGGTGCGAGGGTGCTAATCAAAGATCTGTTATCAGATCCTTGCGCACACCGTGACATCCCGCTCATCCTGCCACAGCACGTGATACTGTCCATGCAAACGTTTGAAATTAAGCGATCTTTCGACGTCGGCACTACTTAAGTAGTGGATCCTGAGAAATGTAATGTGTCGAAGCCTCGGGATGGAGACGACGTAGTAAATATATTTACAGGACCCGCGGCTCAAATCTAACCAGACCTTCATCTTTCCGACCCGTCGACGCCTCGTGACGTCTCATACGACTAAAAATTTCTTCAACAGTTAACATTCCCTAGGTACTCAATCTACAAACTACCTTCCCTGCCCATGACCATGTCCAAACTCCGGCTGATAGCTCTGTACTCCTCCAGCTTTCATCACCTCTCTCAGAGCCATAGTCGCATACATACTCGTTCCCAACTGCATCTTTAAGAGCACAGCCAACTTGACTGGTCCCTCCGGCACCTCACTCTTCTCCCCTTCCCCCTCCTTCACCGCCACAGTCTGCATACCATCCCCCTCAATCTCCATCTTATCCTCCTGTCCATCCTTCCTTTCCTCACTAACCTTTAACTCCCGCTTTGCCCGTTTCTCCTCCATCAACTTCTCCAAATCCGTAGCCACGCACTGCTCCACTCCTTTCACCCTTTTGACCTCCCACTGCACCGGCCCCAACACCCTCCCAATAACCTTCCTATACGCCCCACTAAGACTAACCTCCCTCACAGTTCTCCTCATCTGCATCGGGTCCAAGCCATCCTTCTTCATCAGCTCAACGTACACCTCCTTCAACTCATTGCCCGGAAACTCAATATCGTAACCTGGAGTAGGAAGGACAATATCACAAATGCTATACCTCCCAGACTCCACCTCCTCCTTTGTCAAAGGCCTCGCTCGCTGGAATCCACCACAATTCGCACCTTCCTCCTTAGTCAACTTAGCGCTCGGAGACTGGAACCTCGTAGACGTATCCCGCACAATCGGCTCTCCATCCTGATCTACAGTATCGTCCTCCATCTCTACGTCCTCATCTACCTTCCCCCTACTAGCAATCCCATCAACCAGAACTAAATCCCCCTCGACCACTCCCTCCCTTCCAAACTTCCTGACCCTCTCACTCACAACATGGTTCCAGACAAACGATTGATAAGAATGAATATACATCAACCTCAGCCCTCTAGGAATCCTCATCAAACATTGCAACCAATCAATCTTCGTGCCCCCCCCGACCCTATCCTTTGCCGCATTTATTATTGCATTCTCGGCGAGGAATTTCCTGGGTAGTATAGACAAAGCATATTGTAATTTCTTCCCGTAATCATCTATGCTTGGATTGGAGACGGTTTCAGAAAATATCTTCAATGCCCTTGCACGGTCAAATTCATCTCTGGAGACTTGTAATTTCTCCGCCTCGGCTTCGTCGGGGAGGGATGTGAGGGATGTGTCGAAATGCATGATCTCGTCGACTGCGCCTTTCCAATCCATCCGCAGCATCTTGATACCAACGTCATGCGTTCCCCGTGCGAACGTCCC
Organism: Terfezia claveryi; assembly: GCA_015179025.1. NCBI lineage: Eukaryota > Fungi > Ascomycota > Pezizomycetes > Pezizales > Pezizaceae > Terfezia > Terfezia claveryi. The sequence continues at coordinate 113,250 of WHUX01000159.1, read as the reverse complement.
GAAACGCTGAAGGCCGTAGTAGTTGATAAACCCATTCTTTTCCAGCCCATCCATCGCCGATCCTACAATCTCGCGGAGCCGGGATTCATGCTCTTCGATTGTAAGGCTTGCCCACTCCCCAGCAGTGGTGTTGGTGGGAGTAACATCCCTCAACGTAATTAGAAACTCATTCCCCTTCAAATCACCCAACTCCAATCCAGTCGTTTTCCATTCAAAATCCCCCACCTTACATCCCCTCGGCAATCCAAACGTTGCCGCACCACCAAAACCACCGCCTCCTCCTCTCCCAACTCTACTGCCACCTCGTCCTCCCCTTCCACCAACCCCAGTTGACGGCCAATTGGCACCCGCCAACCTCTCCAGGTTAATCTTGAACCCCGAAACCCTCTGTGCCGTGACCGCCCTCTTATCCTTCGTCCCCGCAAATGCAAACGTCTTCTGCTGCAACTGCCTCGGGAGGTTCAGTATCCGGCCAAGCATATTCACCACATCCATTGTATCCCGATTCTCCTTGTGCAAGGTAAAGTGTAGATACTGTCCATTGGAATATGGGTCTTGTTTTTCTCCCCGATCTCCACCTCCTCTGCCTCCATCACGGCCACCGCGTTTCCCACCTCGACCTCCCCGCTCGGGACGACCGCCCCGGGACGTGTGTCCGGCGTTGCGCGAGACGGTGATGGAGATTACCCCTTCATTGCCGGCACCTTCAAGGGTCGTGGTATCGAACTTCCCAGAAAAGATCCGGCGCATGGCGCGATGTAGGGAGGTTCGAGAGTCCTTGGAATCGATTTTCGGCGTGAGAATTGGAGGGTGTTTGGTTTGCGGTCCGGGTGTACCGGGCAAGGTGGCATACAAAGCGAGGAGGGAGGTGAGGGCTTCTTTGCCAATGAGCGCGAAGAGTTCCGCGTGGTCTTCTAGGGAGATGGAGGGTGCAGGAATAGCTTCGACTGTTGTTTCTGTGGATGGTTTTAGTACTGGCACTAATTCAGATACCTCTGATTCAGACCCGTTCTTCTCTAGAGCCTCCTCAACTTTCTCAGCCTTCGCCTCACCACCATTCATCTCTGCATTTTCCTGCCTTCCCTTTTCTTTTCCATCCCTCCTCGGAACATCCAGACTCTTCAAATGCACAACCTCCCCTTCAGGCGTAATCTCATTCACCAAAAAGTCCGTATACCTCTGCTTTAGCACACCGGTAAACCCGGCAAGGGTGGGATTGAGGTACTCTGTGATTCCGACATTAAGTTCAAGGGATGTTGAGTCCGAGACGTCGTTCTGACCAGGTGCAGGAACTTCGGTGGTGGTGCTGGCGGAAATAGCGAGTGAAGGGGAGTCCAGTCGAAGCCGTTTTGCAGGCGGTGGAGACAAGGCCCCAGTACGTGTGGAAGGGGATGCCATTACCTACTGGGAGTTTGCTAGTACGCCAGGTGGAGAGGGGAGTCTAGCTAGAGAAACTGGCCAAGATGCCAAGATTTCAGTTCATTTGGGAACGCCAAACAAGGTTATTGTACTATGCCAAACAAGGTTATTGTACTATGCCAAACAAAATTATTGTACTGTATAAACGTCCAAAACCAAGGCCCAGCCAGATCCTATAAATTGCTGTAGGCTGTGAGCTGTTTCACATGCACATTCACCGCATCGGCTTACGATTACCAGAGTAATAATTTTGAGATATCTGTTGTTTAGGTCGGGGATTCCTCGGTCAATGAAAACAGGGCATCCCTGAAACTTTGGAATTGCAAGCAGTGGAGGACCCGCACATCAAAATGCATTCTTCGTGAAGAATGACCTGAACGTCTTGGGCAGCTATAGTCCAGGGCCCAAGAATCAGAAACGGTCTCGAGACTAAACCCGCCAACGAGGCTGCACATTGTTACATGGGGGAATTGTTGTGTCAGGTACCTCAAAAGTATTGGGGTTGTCAACTTGATATATTGGGAAAACACAGGCAAAAGAAAACAATATACATTAATTGTAGGTGCTCAATTCATCGTGAGAGTATTTGTCACACATCAGTCCACAAGATAAATACCCCCCCAGTACAGTACAGTATACAATAGATCCACCGCTGCTCTACTTCTTCTTCTTAGTCTCCCCCTTGCCCTCCTTTGCCTCCGCCTTTAACCTCCCCAGTCTGGCCACTTCCTGGTCAAACCTCTTCTCACACCTCCACCCCTCAAAAAACGAAGTAATCAACCACCACACCCACGGCCCCATCACCCTCCCCCTCTTATGCAAGTCCACGCCATACTTGCGTAACTTCTTCGCCATCTGCAACACATCTCCCCACCTCTTAACCAAAACCGCCGCGTGAAAGCACACCGTCATGTTAAATCTCCACTCCTTATTAAACACCTGTGCCGCAAAGAACTCCCCAATATACGGCATATCTTCACCAAACTTCAACCATACGTAGATCAACCACGTCAAAAATAGGAACTGAAAGATGGTGAAGAACGAGGCGAAGTTCTTCGGTGGAATGTACCGCTGAACAACGATATCGCTCCGGCCATCAAGGATCTTTGTGGCCTCGGCTTCCATCATCTTTAAGCGGGTTGCGCAGGCAGATTCCCACTCATACGCGGCGCTTTTGTCCTCGTCGCATTTCTTCTGCGATGGGATAGTTGGGAGTGGGGGAGTGAACTTGATGCTAGTATTTCTGAGGACGGGGCGAACGCGATATCTTCCACGGGCTGTAGGTAGCTTAGGGAGATGGCTTGGGCGGTGATTTCGGTGACTTTGATCTCTTTTGGAGTATACGCACTGACATGGTGCGTTAGGAGAGTTGCGAGGAGGGTTTGCGGGATTTGGGGGATGAGACTCCGCACGGAGAGGGGGTGGTGGAGCAGGGTGGGGTCTGCTACTGGTTCAGTGGTGGTTTTGCCCTTCGACGCCATTGAGGCAGGCCGAGTCAGAGGTGATGGCTGGATATCGCAAGGAAGCTGTGAATTCGATCAAAGGAGCTTTCAGTGTAAGTTGTGAATTCGCTCAAACGTACTCAAAGTACGAGTAATTTACAACGAGAGCGTTTTCAGCTTCAACAGACGTCCGAATATCCTGGATTGTGGACGATACCAAATTCCTGGTGCACTACGAGGCACACGACCAACTCTTAAGCTGATAAAATTCTTTTTAGTGCTGTTGTCTCACAGCCTTTTCTGTTGCAGCCAAGCTTCTGGGGCACACGTGGAGCATGCCATTGGCTGTTGTCGGGAGGAGTGCGCCTGACTAAAGATTAGCGCGGTATAAAAAAAGCAAAATACGAATTGGCACGGCCTCAGATCCGATCTCTGTAGTTGATATCTCTAGCCTCTTTAATCAAACAGTGAGAATATCTTATAGCAAGGTTATACTCCGTACCGTACTACCGGTACCTAACGACCTCGATGCCGAAAGCTAAGGCGCTGATCCACCTGCTACAGGCCTGCTTTCAACATAGTGCAGTACAATCGGATTGCAAGTGCATGCTCCAGCTACAATTGTAGTATGTATACTTATGTACATGTACTCTATATAGCGGCGGCACTCTGGCACAGGTTGCCATGATATATAAATGCACGTAGAGTCATAGCCCAGTACCCAGCAACATTGAGCTTTCTCCGCGGGGACCAGAGGAGCCTAGCATGCCTCATTGTCCCGTTCGAGCTTACAAAGCTTACTAGCATCCCACCCGAGGCCCCCTATAATTTAGGGCTAATAGAAAATATCATGACTGGAAGCTAAAGTCACCCGGCAAAGGAAAGCAAGGTAGGTATTTGTTTTGGTACTAAATGAAAATCACAAAATCAGGGGGGCACTGCCTCCTAGATCGATCTAAGCCCACTTGGGTAGTCACTGCCTTGTAAAGCAATTCATTTTAGCGCCAGATCTCTACTTAGCGTGTTTTACTTGAATGTTGTGATTAATACAGTATGATATAATTCATTGAACTTCGCTTGAACTATCATTGGTTTGTAATATATTGAATAATGCGCCAAAAATAATTATCGCATAAATAGCTATACCTATTACTTTGGAGCTATGTAGTATCATAAGCCTACCACCTACCCTAAAAATATGGTGAAACTAAAATTTGAGCCGCTACTATAAGACATGCCATATCTCAACAGCTTCAAGTGAGAAATAAAAATAATAATAATAAAAAAGGGTAGTCAAGAGTAGAACCCAAAGTTTTCAGCTAAATTGAAGAGAAAAAAAAAATTGCACAAAGAGAAAAGGGTTGAAGATATAGCTAATGGCGAGTGTACCAGCCCTTAGCTGCAATAACAGTTATCACCCGATTAGGCATACTCCTCCACAACGATTCAAAAAACTGACTCCGGAAGTGGATTCCTATGCTATGCTTCAGGCAAGGAAGGCTTAAGCAAGTCGAGCTTGGACTGCATCTGGCCCTGCGGCAGGGGTGTTGGTAATGTCAAGATACTTCGTATTTAGGTACCGTTTGAGATAAATCTTGACAATGTTGAATAGGATTGAGATCAGGGCTATAGAAGGGTGGCTGTCAACTGAAAATATTATGCCACACTTAAGGAACTCAATCACTGGATCGTTCTCTTGTTTGGAATTTTTTGCCTTGCCAATGGTGCGGTTTATGTGATCAATAGCCAGCCGGAAGGAGGAGGGTCTCAAGTAGGAGAGAATATATAGAGGTATTATTAGAACCCACAAGCAAAAATACAAAAGTACCATGCTGTTTTCCCAGAACCATCCCCAAACCGTTATAGATATCTACTCCTTTTCTTTTTGGAATTGTATTGATGCAAATCCTTATCCCACTTTTGTTTGGGTGTATGAAATACCCATATTTGCCTTAGGGGCGTTATATAGTGCACTCATTACCGGCCATTCTCTCTTAGATAGCAATCCAAGGTATCTAGTGACACATGAGGGCAACAATGTTGTCGAATTTTCTCTCTAGTCCATGTCACATTCTTCTTCACCCATCGAAGTATAGCCCTGAGTCTATCTTCTTTGCTGAGCTTTTTCGTCTACAGGGCCTAGGAACATTTCTCAATATGCCCCTGTTCTATTACCCGGTTTAGATATATTTCGTTGGTTGACCAAGGGTGGCCAGAAATCACGGAAATCATGGTGATTGTATATTTTTGATGGAACGAGAACGAGGATAATACCCCTCTCTATTACAATCATCTCGCATCGCATGGTAGGAGGCATGGTTGTTGCTTGTATAATGCCCGTTGTCGTGATTTTCCCCGCGCCGATCAACGCATTGTCACGATCGCATATAGCTTTCAAGCCTATATCGCCTTCCTAACCACTGGATTGAGATTTACCCTGCCAATCTGGGGACACACAGACATTACATGTATAAAAATGATGAAGGAGAATACCATGTGTAATTTTCACGGAGTATGGGACATATTCGGGGGCAATATACGCGTATTCTGTTATATATCCTAGGGATTAAGACGATTCGACTTAGTCAGGTTATAGGTACACGATTATACGAAATGAGCGCTCTACAGAAACTCTTGTTAAGTTGTCTTGACGTTAATGATATGCTACTCCACTTCACCAATCAGACCCCCCGTTCTGGGCTGCAAACTCCCGCATGGTGGCCAGGGAGTAGTCCTGTACCAGACACGATCCTTCATTCATATTCTTAATCCTAGCTAGCGCTTGGGTGTAATAAGGAAAAGTTTTTTCCCCCGTTGAACGCTCCGAGGAACTCTCGTTGGATGGGGCTGCGGGTGAATATTTCAGCAGCGCTGGTGAGGCTAGCCGAGTCAGAGGTGTGACTGGATATCGCAAGGAAGCTGTGAATACGACCAAAGGATCTTTCAGTGTAAGTTGTGATTCGCTCAGAAGTACTCTTAGTACGACTAAGGGACAACGAGCAACGTTCTCAGCTTCAACAGACGTCCGGATTGTGGACAGACACCAATTCCGGGTCCCACAACGGGCTATACAACAGAGGCATGCCCAACTTAAGCTTGTTGATTCCGGTGATATAACTTTTTAGGGTGCTCCGCCGCCGCGCTGGATGATGCCTTCTGTTGCAGAAGCTTTTAAGTCCCCATGTGGAGCTTGCCATGGGGTTTGCAGGGAGACGTGAAGATTAAGTAGTTAGGTAGCACGTATATTAAAAGGCAAAAACAAGAATAGTCAGACCTGCTATGTCGAATATGTTAAAAATGTATATTCCAAACCCATCCCACTCACTAGCAGCATAGTTACGAATCATCTGGGCCGACGCTAAGATGATTCCTGTAATACCACCTCCGCCTTTGTATCATTGAGATATTGATGATTTACTCCAGATAGCATCGTCCGCAACTTCAATATCTTCCTATAAGCCTATGCACTTGACTACGTCCACTAAACCACAAACTTCTGAGCGAGTGTCGAAACTGGATAAGGGCGAGCAGTAGTACCTCTGCCAGAGAATGGTACCAGAACACATGATCTGAGGAGGGAGAATAAGAACTATTGTAAGTAACTGATGATAAAAATATAAGATGTATGTACCTCATAGATGTTAACTTTTTCTGCTACCTATATGTACTAACTCGGGTAGTGACTTCCTAGCTGGGTAAACTAGAACTTGACCACGTGAACGAAACATCACGATGCCGATGGCACGTTATTCAGTTACTCTACCTACCTGATACCAGCCATATGTTCAGAATCGCGGGTATACGCACTCTGCCGCTCAAGATCTTCCCATAGAAATCCTGGATGACTCCATTGATAATTATAATCCAAGATCGACCATCGATCACCTCATCTAAATTATTGAGTACTCGGTATTTAAATGTTTGTATTTAGAATACCTATGGACGTGAATTTTCGGTCATTCAGTAAGTATGACCGTGACAGCAAACAAGGTTTTGCGAAGAAAGAGGTTCCTTTGTACTTTGATTAATGCTTATGTACTGTACTTGCCTGGTCTTTTGGACGACAATGCTGGATTTAGTCTGGGCTATGAGTTACCACTGGCAACTCTAAATCGTAGTGCAGAATGTTAAACGGGGATGTTATAGTGCATCTCGATATAAGAATACCATTGGCCAGCAAAGAGACATATGTTCCTGTATCTCGCGAGGGGCAAGTGACCCAATTTCGGACTTTGGGTAGTCGAATTCTTATATCGGATATTCTTATATAGAGAGTCTACTTGTAATTATAACTGAGCACAAGCAATAATATTCCATGACCTACAAACGTTGTCGCTTTTGGTCGCATTGTTAATATCCCTTTTAACATTAATATTAGCATAGCTATCTTAACACGACCGGTAAGGAATATACATTTTGCCCGTGACAGGCACAGTGGATGTGTCGCTCGTGAGGTGGACGGTGCCTACGAGCAGCCTAGATAATATGTCTTTGGGTTTCCGCGTGCAGCGCTGAGCTGAGTGGTAAAGATTCACGTTCACCGAATCTATATATCCTACAGCGTACACTAGTTCTGTGAGGCTCGAGAGCTGGTACTGATGTACCTAGTTCGAAGTTTTCCCTTTCTCCGCGCATGACGTAATCAATGCCTTCGACCAGGTTCTTTGAATTCAAGTCGACCTCTTAATACCCACATCGAATTACTGTTTACGTACCTACAGTATATTAAGAATATATGCTACGGCTTATACACACATACAGTATAGCCCTAGCCCCAAATCTAAACCCATCCAGCAAAGGCAATAGCAAATGGAAAACCTCAGATGTATTAAATATAAATGTGTAGAGTAGCAGATGAACCGAACCGTAAACTATTCAATTGCAAGGCGTCAACATCAATCTATTACACGCCTTCCTTGTCCTCGCAAACCCCTTTTAACAACTATTACATTATCCTTTCGGGTAAAAATCACATCTCTCTTCCAAACCATGGTGCGAGAGATAGTCGAGGACATCTCTGTACTGAAATGTCCACGAGGTAAAAAAAACCACATTTCATAATCATGAAGTTCATCTTTGAGGGGAAGTTTGTTGTCGATATGTTTCTCCGAGGTGATGTCTTTTGAGCAAACCCACCCCCGCATGTCAAGGAAATATAATTTCTGCCGAAAAAACCCCTAGAAATGCCTTAATCGAGGTTGCTGTACTGGGAGATTCCCAGGCACATGATCAGATGAATATTTCCTGAGTTTGTGGTGATATTTCCATCAAGTTTCCAAACCCAGATCTCTCTTTGTCGACCAACCTGGCTAACTCGCGACTTGCTGATGCACATTACAAGAACCTTTCCACTTGTCTCCGATAAACTCGACCCCTCCAGCTCAAACACCTCCTGATCAAGTGAATTACCCTCTGCACTTGAATGGAGTGCAAAAAATCTTATCTGCAAGAGTCTCGCAATTGACTGACACGTTACTTTGGTCGCCGTGACTACCCGAAATGGCCTTTTGTACGGAAGGCCATGAGCGAATTCGAACAGATTCGGGGTCCACCGTGAGGAAAAAATCTTTGTTATTGGGATGCTGTAAAAGGTGGCGACTTCGCGCAATTCCATAGCATATTATCAAAACAGCTGCCGACAGGTTTTGTCACTTTTTTGGCGGCAGTGGAGTTTTTACTAAGCCGCCAGACTGCATCAGCATTTTTTGATGATGCCATGAGTAAACGCATTGCCCCCATAGTCAGCGATTAGCAACGACGTAATAAAGCCGTCGAGACGACCTGCCACCTTGACTGCTCCTTTCAGCAATTGGGTTGCAGTGATAATCAGGCTCAACTCGAAGACTTGGAAATTTGAGTCCTCATAATCACTATCACTTCCATCCTCACTGGGTCTGGCACCTCTGCTGCCATGTTAGTGTGCTCAGTAGCAATTGACAGCTGGTATACAAAGACCTTTGATGTATTATCACCTGTGGCTATCAGGCTCCCATCTCCACTCCACGCGATGGATGTTATTTCTGCAGAAGCACCATGATTGTAAAGGGCTTTCAATTTGTTCCCGCTAGCAAGGGAGTATAATATCACCTGTCCATTATCAGTACCCCCAATGAAGTACTTCCCGTTCGGAGAGGGACAAAGACATGTCACAGACATGGGGTTGGTTAGTGTTATGCTGCTGCTGTGCTTATTTGAAGGGATTGGTGATGGTGTCCTCGTCTCCCGATATATCCTTGCTCCCCTAAGTAAGATTTCTGGTTCCCATACATTACAGTATACCCCACGAACATCGAAAACCCTGCTTCCGTCAGGACTGAAGCAAAGTCGCCGCACAGCTTCATCGTCTTCCTCCAGAGTGAATAGAAGCTCAAGCGTAATGGTGCTCCACAGCTTGAGCTGCCCATAGGAATTTCCAGTCATGACCATTGTACCATCTGGGCTACACTTCATGACATGGATATCGGCATGCATCGGTGAAACAGTCTGCTCACTTGTATCAGGATCCCATTTAATGAATGTACCGTCTAAATAACTAATGAAGATCTCATCAGTCTGAGAATGGAACTCCAATGCAGACGCTGAATCGTGTGTATGTGATGCAACTCCTTTCTGGCCGAGTTCATGAGCCCTTCTGTGCGAGGAAGTTCGACAAGCCGGCCTGAATCTCTTAAGGTAGACCCTATATTCGAGATCCCATAAACTTATCGGAAGGCCACGATACGCAACCGCAAGTCGTGTTCGTTGTGCATTCAATGAGATACAGAGTGGAAATTCGGCCACTACGTTGATTGACATCTTTTCCTCCGCCCAGTCAAATTCGGAAATCATTGTACCGTCTTCGACACTGTAAACCTTTAGTTTGTTGTTCCGGAAGATAGTGAAGAGTAGAAGATCATCAGAGGAGAAAGCAAGAAGAATTGGAACATCTGCAAGGAAAACTGTCAGCTGTTCCAATGCTGTCGAGGCGTTCCAAAGTGTAATTCTTGACCTGCCACCGGCAGCGATGCATGAACCCGTTTGATTGAAGTTCAGACAGCTGATGGGCTCGGTTAGGCTGAGTTGATGAACTAAGAGGGCTGTGGTTGAATTCCAGACACTAATCGAACCGTTTTGGTACCCAACCGCGACAAGTTTACTAGCTGCACATACTGTTGTTGCTGCTGATGGTGACGCCTGGGGAGTATTTAAGAATGCGAGCCTGGTATCCCAAGTCTTTGGCACATCTCCTAACAATGTTATTCCTCCTTCTCGTGTTCCAAATCGCTGATATATTGCCGAAGATCTTGGGCAAAACGGGGCAATGATTGCCTCGGTCAACGAAGGGAACCTGAGGAGATTTTCACCAAATTCAGTCGTCAACCGAATGAGATCAACAGTCCAGAGAGATATATAATTAATGTCTTCTCTCCTACCAGCCATCTCACCAATTTCGAGGATGCTGATGTATTTCTTGAGGTTCTTTGCCATTCGAACGAATGCATGTATGTCACCACTTTCCGCGATATCTCGGATACAATCCATGAATGCTGCAGACTTGAGGACTCGTGTTACTAGGTTGAAGGTCGCCAAATCGTGGCTGCTAATAAGGGCAAGATGGCTGGACCACCAAAACACCGCATATCTCCACAGAGTAAAACTGTGAATGCCAATGATGTTCGGTACTGGGTAGCTGGATCCAGATACCATGACAAGTGATTGTTTCCGAGCGTGCCTTGAATGGCTTGCCTTCAATATCGATTCGAGGCAAACGCTAGCAATATGAAGATGTGTGGCTGGGGTAATTGCATACTCGCTAGTCTTATCAGCTAATAAAAATTCCCTAGCCGTTGTATGTATAGGTTGTACACTTTTCTCTCGATCAATGACGAGGAAACTCCCGCACAACTCAGCCACCCAATATTCAAGAGCTTCGACTTTTTCGGCGGGCGGTTTAAATTCGAGAGCCTCCTGGAGTGTCGAAACTGTTAATGGCTGAAAAGAGCTAAGTGTCCATAGAATGATCCACCTAGCGATATCTTTTTGTTTGGGGGGTAAAGTCCTCATCTTAGCTAAAATATCCGCATATATCTGGTCCATTCCTGGAGGCACCTGTTGTAACACTTGCAATAGGCTTTCCTGATTGAACCCGGCCTTGAGCATCTGTTTGGAAACCAGCGAAACCCATAAGAGGTTCCCCTCGGCTTTCTGTATAACAGAGTTAACAATACGCATCCTCACCTCTTCCAGCAGCGGAAGACTAGATAATGTTGTCTTGACGAGGTAAATTATATCGTCGATGTTATCTTTCTGAGTGATGGTGTAGTTGTTTATCTTGATCTTGTTCTCCAAAAGATTGAGTTGTTGGGTAAATTCAATAGATGGTCGGCTTGTTACACAAAGACGAACATTGGGTATGTGTTTCAAAGTATGTAATAAAGGAAATATAGCCATGGAATTTTCGGTCTCATCCAAAGCATCAATTATCAAAAAGAGGGGTAAGCGTTTTTTGCTCGTAGATGGGCAAAATACTGGAGACAAAAATCTTCTGCCACAGCAGTAAGAGCTCTGCACCGACTAGATTGAATTGGGACTCGCGGAGATATCGAAGTTTATCTCGTACCTCGGGCTCTGCTAGAGCTATTTGGTACGCCATGTTGAGTAAACAACGCTCCAATGTGCGCTTTGATACATCCGAACTTTTGAAGAAGTAATAATAGCATGAGTGACCACCGTGTCTTAGCTGATCAATAAGGAAAGTAGAGATTACTGATTTTCCGGTTCCCGGATGTCCATTCAACCAGAGAATTTCCGAGTTGGAATCCACTTCCCTTGTTCCCAGCGGGTAAACCAGGCCTGTTGAGTAACCCACTGACAGGACCCTTCCAATCTCTTGCTTCGCACGGTATAGAAGTCCGCTTCGGTTGATGTAACGTCAGGGTTGAGAAGGAAGTGATGAATTTCCTGCACATATCGTTTTCTATCACCTGGCGTTGCAGTGTATTCTGCCATTGTAAATAACCCAAGCATCAGTTAGGCAAACGCAACAAGATTAAACCAACATCTGAGATATATGTGCCTCAAAAAAATGGATTGTAACTCCAACTTACCCCCGCAAATATTTTCTCAACCATGGCGAGGATAGTGCTGGTGACTATGGCATAATTTGGGTCCCCAGGTGAAGAAAACTTGCAGATGAGATGGTGATCTGCGAACAGTGGAGCTGACCCTTCCTCGGCATACCCTAATATTGCCGAGTATTGTTCCACTATCATCTAGATTCCCTGAAAGTTAATTCAGATCACATATTTGCGATATATACGAACTTCGTAGACTATATCCATGATGTTCCTCATGGGAACTCACCTGTTCAAAACTTCCAATCCGTGTCTTCTTCTGTTCCCAAAACGAAAAGAGATTTATACGCGTGGCCAGGTGTCGAAAGTCATCATTTAGCATTTGAAGAAGGGCAGAATTGACGGTGAGGTCCTTAAGGTAAGCCCTTCCCGATCCTCCACGCCCCAAAAGGGAAACCAGGCTGTTGAGCATTTTGGCCTGAGAAGAACCACGGTGAGGCGTGCCGAGAAATATTATCCCACTGATCTTAGTTGAGATATCTCGGATCCGTTTATCGCCATCACCGCTTGCTTTGACGCAAGCCTATAGGCGCATAATTATAATGTGATTAGTTGATTCGGCATACAGATCGCCGCTGGGCATGATGGGGAGCATAAAGGATGTAAACATACTCTTTTAACAACCAACCCTCCCATGGAATGACATATAAATATTATGGGAACCTATTCATTTGCGCTGTGGGTGAGCAAAATGCTATGGAAGTCATTCTTGCTAACAAAAAGAAGACATACCCTCCCAAATGCCTCATATCGTTGACCATGGATGGTCAAGAAGTGAAGAAGTTCCTTTGCAAACGACTCCACATTGGCTTGAGTGGTTCCAGTATTTGCAATAATATCTGCATTATAACCGAAAGTTGATATCCGAGCGCGAGATAGCTCAGGTATATCTCCAAGCCATTCTGGCCAGAATATCTCGGGGTTCCTATCGTAACACCAAGTTTTTCGAGAGCCCCCACCAAGACCGTGAACGAATATGATATCCAACTTTCGACTCGTAGATTCATGTATAACGGTTAAGCCAAGTTTACCTGGAAATTTATGGCTGGTAGACGCTCCCTCTCGTGAGCTGCTTCCAAGGGAAGTTTGGGAAAGGCTTGGTCTCAACCTCAGATCGACTCGTACTGAATCACTACCCGATTGATCAATAGAAATATCGCTCGTCTCCTTCGTTTTGCTGTCTGGTTCGGTGGTGTCTAGGACTAATGTGGGAAGTGTTACATTTCCCCTTTGTGGAGCTATGAGTGGAGAAGTATTTTTGAACCCGAAGGATTAGGGACGCTGGCGGGAGATGGGATGCCTGGAAGCTTGTCCTGATCATGATCACTGAGCGTGTTATTGTGTGGTGGCCCCTCCGCTTGTTGTGCTGATGCCGGTGCTGTCCGGCTCAAATTCCGACCAAACCGTAGAAGCCTACTCTGTATATACCATCATATTTTTTTAGCTTTTTCGTATATGTATAGAGGAATGATCTTTGCGAACCATGCTGCCTAATGCATAAGTTATGCATATATATGAGTCGCGTGATTAAGATGGTGTGCGAACTACGCCTGAAGCTTGTCCGAAAGCTCAAAAGTACAACTAGCAAGATATTCAGCAGATAGTGACTGAGCTCAAGTCCTGTCAGACTAGGCCGTGGGATTTAGATATGGACGATCAATAAAGGGTAAAGCCCTTGATTCTCAACACTGCACAGGAACACGGGCTGACCGATATCGAATGAGATATCGAATATGTCAACTAGGCATCTAACCGTCTTCAGAGTAGGCTTCAAAGTCAAGCTTGCCAATATAGGTATGCATTGAGAGAATATCAAGTGCGCGTGACTGAATCGAGAAATGAATTCCAGGGGCTAGGGTGTCTTGATTCGTAAATACGGTACTGAAGTAAGCACCTACTGAGTACTTATCACTCTTGTTAATTTCCATGTCAAAATCACCCTTCCACATGACAAAGCATTTCGCCGTCGTACAGAAAAAGAATCTTGGTTCTAGCTCAATACGTATTGAAGCCTGCAGATCGAGACGCAACGTCCCGCGTCCCGCTACAGGGAAGCGGGGTTTAGGTATGCCCAATCCTAGTCTGGTTGGCACGCCCAATCCAACCCCAGTCAATGACAACAACTTTTCGCCGAAGACGCCGAGCTAAAGGTAATACACTTCCTCCTCACCGTATTTGTCTACAAGATATGTCATATCCTCCGCAACGCTGTATTATCATTAGTAAGACGATCGCGACCTCATGAATGACCATCAAACTCACTATTGTCGGTATTGTTGGGTGTCCGGGAAAAGGATCGCTGCGTGTAAGTTGAAACGCCTATGCGTGATTTAGTATATGCATAGGTATGTACTTGTACAATGGTTGGTGGGCTTTACTTACATAGAATATAGACGATTTCTGTCGTCAAATTCCTCCTCAGGCTGGGATCTTTGAAAGTGCATCAGATAATCGCGGAAATGAGCTTTGGTAAATTTGTTCCTGGCCGGCCTCCAATTCCCGAGCTCATATTCATTGTGTGCATAAAAGACAGCTCCATCAAAAATCATGGGCTTATCCCCTACAGCAGTTGTAGCAGCATTACCAAACCCTGTGCACGGGGTTAGTTATGGTAAATCAATGAATGCGTACGTACGTACATAAATCTCCATGAACAAGGGAAGGCTCAATGCTATTACCACCTGTCTCTAGTGGGAGAAGGAGTCTGGGGATTATAACGTTCAAAAATACGTTTAGATGTTCGTCCATGCCTTCAGGTCTCGGGTATAGGTAATTATTTTTCTGATCCATTTCAAGAAGATAAATAAACCCCTTTCGGAAGAATATTGTCCATGACTGCTCCCAATTGTTCAATTGTGGTATCCATCCGTTACATGTAGTGACATGAAAGCCGTACATCCCCGTGGGTGATTTTCCGTTCTTATGAAGATGAGCCAATTTGGAGCAAAAGGTCCAAGAGTCGAATGGTGGGGATTCCTCTGTCATTTCGATGAACTCACAAATATAGAAATAGGCATCCTCGAAGCTCAATTTCCCAGCAGCTACGGGACGAGGACAAAAGTCGGGAGAGACTGCATGGATAGCTTTCGAGCCTTCAAATTCCCCTTCCATCATCAGTCTTCCTCTCTCGCCCAGAGAACACTAAACTATTAGCAGCTGATAAAATACTCCAAAGCGATACATGTTCACCTTCAGGAAATAATTTGCCGGCTTGCATTCAGGGCCCATTGTCTCAACTTTGAAAGTTGACGTCCAGAGTGAGAGGCCATGCTTCTTCATCGAAATCAACGTGGTACCACTGGGAAGTACTGTAACTCAGAGAATTAAATCAGGAGTTGTACTGATTGGAAGGGTTATTAGGTGGGCCCCTATTGTGCGTTTAATACCATTTTGAACGGCTGGATCTAATTCCGTGAGTTGGGTGATCAACATTTTCTTGTAATATGTAGGATTTGAGCTCGCTCTGAACAGGTACTTTGAGTTTGCTCTGAACAGGTACCATCTCAGCCTTTAAAGCTCATTACCAGGTGCTATTTTATCTAGATATAATGCACCTTCATCTAGTGAACAAGTTCACTGCAGGCATATAGGCAAGATGCTGGCCGGGATCAGGGGACCTTGTCGACTCATAGGCAATTAGCCTGTACCGTAAATTATGTCCACATTTAAGGCCCATGAGCGGGGTACACAAATCCAATGATAAGGAGGGTCAATGACGAAGTATAGACTGGGTTATCGATTGAAGACACCACAGAAGAGAGACTCTGCACAGCTAGTTGCGCCGGCAGAATAGAAACGAACATTAGACTTCCCTATGGGCAAGCAATGGAGTGACTGAGAAGCTGAATAATGGGCATTCACAACAAGCATGTCTTCACTTTGACAAATACTACTTGGGGTTTTAACTCGCTAGGGCATGGATGCGGAGAGTAGATATAATATATTACTAGTGTGCTGAAGTAGAGGAACGTAAGCTCAGAGTACACTGTCAACAACAAAAATTTCTTGATATGAAGAAAGTGGACGTGAAGAGGATGTAGTGTATAGGGTCAAAACAAAGTCTTGTTCCATGGTAGTTCCGAGATGGAGAGCTCAACGGATTGTAAATGCAAGCTACTGTTTTGGCAATGTGTCTACTGCATAACCTGCTAGCAACTCTCCAACTACAATACACATACTGAGAGATATGTAAAGTACTCAAGGAGCCCAAAAAACCACAAGTTCGGTTGAGTGTTAGATAGTGCACCTGCCGTAGCGTACTTATGCTACGGTAAGTACTTAAGTCAGCGCCAGCTAGGTTACAGAGCCAATTTCGCTCCGGGACTCCCCGAAAAATATCGGGGTACTAAGTTGTGCCTAGAGCTACGGTAGAGATTGAATCCGCTCGGGTTCATCTGCTTCGATTATGAATGTATACGTATATGTTACGTACACAAGCTGTTACAGCTGTATACTTAGCTGTATACTTACGTATATTGTATCATACCAGCAGTGACCACCCTGAGACCACAGCCCCGCACCCTATCATAGAAATCTTCATATCGAAAATTCCAACACTCCGGAAAGGAAAGAATTAAGTCTATTCTAGGGAGGATAAACTAGGATGTTGAAACAGGCTCATATCAGAGGAGTATTGCTGCAGAAGTGAAGATACTCCTAAACCTCTCCACCATGAAAAGGGTCTTGAAAGCAACTATCACAAAAGCTCTTCCAGCGCCATTGATGAGAGAGGCTTTTGGGGCAGTAGCGTGTTTCAGGAAGTGCAGACAGCATTTGAAGCAAAATAGTAGTACACCAGGTACGAAATTTGTATTGGATCCTTTAATTTTATTTTATTTTTCGTAGATAAATAACTAGGAGCTGGGATATATCGCTCAAGGCATGGGGTGTTCCGTGAGGTACGGAAGTGTATGCCGATGAAGATTTTGCGGCAGGGACGTTAGGATCGATGTTGACCAGAGCCAAGGTTAGGCACAGCACGGCTATCTCGTAGATTCGATGGAAGCACCATTTATATACAGAGGCATACCTGGCTATAACAAAGGCGAGGATGCCGACCCATTTCCTTCGTTATAGTCAGGTTTCGCTAGAGCAAGACGTCACGTGAGCGAGAGGGGCAAGGGTGAAATAGAAACATAGGATGTACAGTACCGCATCCACTGACGAACAACGGTCCTTGTCAGTTCCAAGACATATCAAAAAAGTGGACCGTTATAACTCAGTTTGAGTGCTACCATTGGCAACCTACTAGTGGTCAGCCACTGTCTTATGTCCATCCCTGCAAGCACCCCTGCAAGCCCCCTCCGAGGCGAACCATATGATATACCTAACGCAGCTGTTGCAAGTTCTATCTACAATTATGGAAACAATCACGCTCTACAACATGGTTACCCTTATATTCTACCAAAATCAACCAGATATGCAGAACCTATCCATTCTAATATATCTACCCCGTGACCCCCCCCCCCTCCTTCCTTCCAACCCTATATCATAAATATCATGCCAATGAGCTCATAACTCCACGGAGGTCTTAACCATGCATCTAAATCGATGTTAGATTAATTTGGAAAAGGAAGGGTGTGATATGATTGAATGGCAGTATAATTGGTAGGGGCACTAACCGCAGCAAAATGATCAATTTCGAGATTTCTCATTGAATCTACCAAATCCTCCTCATCAATGTCCTCATCAACCCGTCGGTCAACCCCATCAGCCTCCGCTTCAGCCTCCTCCTCTGCTTCATTCTCAACCACTATAGAAAGATCACCACCTGCAATATCCCTCCCTTTGGGCTTTAAAGGTCGCTTTGGCCGAGGAGGGTATGGTGGTCTTTTCATACCGGTAGACCGCTTCTTACCAGTAGCTTGCTTAGTAGCAGCCCATGCAGTATCAATGTCAGCGCATTCAGCTTGCCATGCAGGTATTACAACCTCCGTATATCTCTTGAGGTCAGCTTTCCACTGCTTCTCAAGCATATCTCGTAGAGCCTTTCTCTCATCTGCAATTTGCTTCTTTTCCGCTGATGCCTGCTGCCTTGCAAGCTTTTTTGCCTCTTCCTCCGCAACCTTTTTAATGCCATCATTGACATACTGGTGTGTCAGTACTCGAGCTTCCCCAACACGCTTTTTTCCTTTCTTTGTTCGGCGTACCTTCCCATCTCGGAGCTTGCTAAGAGTGTCAGCACGAGGGGCAATATCTCTGTGTTTTGCAACCTTTTCACCAGCAAAGTCAATAAGCTCAAATACCCACTCCTTCTCATCTGAATCTAATTTTGACCGAATGATATCTTCAACTCGTTGGGAGAGTGCACGGAGCCGACCAGGGGTATCAGATACTCGAATTTCATTGGCTGAGATAGCGTGACTGTCTGAGACATTGTAGGAGGGAGGGGTTCAATGAAATCACGATCGATTGGCCAGCAGCGGGACTTTCGCCATGCTCCAAGAAGACAATCGGTAGTATAAACCTCATTTCGAGTTATTTCAAGGATTTCAAGAAATGATGGTTTTGAGAGAACTTGAAGCGGGTTTTGTCGAAGCCACGAACTGAGGTTTCTCTCATACACCCTCTGCAGGACTCCGAAGCAACCTACATCAAGGGGTTGCAGGAGATGAGTAGACTTTGATGGAAGGCAAATCATATGAATATTATGATCCAGTGCATACCGCACTACCTTCCATGCAATATGTGAAGAATGGCCATCCACAATAAGACAGCGAGGGCCTTCAACCCGAGTATAAGGTTCAAAGTGCTCAACCATATACCCCAAACCCAGCTCATCATCCATATATCCGCTTTCAGAGACTGCAAACGTAGCTTCCACCTGTAGGCCCCCTTCTGGATAGTAAGATTGCCGATGGGACTTTCCTTGCCATACAATGAAGGGTGGAATAACCTTCCCACCAGCACTGACGGTCTCCAAAACACTGCAAAATTCACGAGAACCTTCAGTCATTGCAGTAGCTCGACCTCTAGCACGCACAATAGCCATCGTCCGTGTACTATTTCGGCCCATAGTAATACCTTTTTCATCACAATTCCATATATTCTCTTGAGATATCTTTTTCCGGCGTATTAGATTGGCAAGTTTTCGGAGAAAATCTGCTTGCAGCTCAATGTCATTGGATGCAGCTGCTCGCGCTCTCTCCTGATATCGAATATAGACTTTCTTGAAGCCCGGGTTGCGATCAAGAAACCTGTTAACCCAGTTGACACCAACAATATGGATTGGGGGGGTGCTGGTGGCGGGGGTACTGTTGGAAGGCAGAACGGAAATAATTGCACCTTGCCGTTGTATACGTTGATCCCGTCGATCTCGGGGGTTGCTGCTTGATTCTCGGGGGCCTGTAATACCCCCTCCGTTACCTTGCTGTGGTATCTGCCGCTCATTGACAATGTCCTGCGCCATTTGCCGTAAAAGGGTATGATTTAATGGAAATCCTGCATCAGCCATCATTCCTACATAGGCTGCAATTGCTTTCTCATCACCAGGAGAGAGCAATTGCTCATCCCGATGAGCTGTAGACCTCTCTTGGTGCGTCCCCAGCAGCCTCCGACGCAGTGTTTGCCGCTCAACCCCATACAGCTCAGCTATTCGTATAGTGGGTATATCTGGTTCTGCTCGAGCATGCTTCATGGCTGCCTGCAGGTCTTTTTCGGTATATTTCGGCATCTCTCCTGAGGTATTGGTATTGGTGATATTGCCCAGGCTTTGGTGATTCGGCTGATATAGGTTGCGGCCATGATAATTGTAAGGGGTCAAGACTGGGACCAATTGAAGTGACGAGGAGGTTGGCGTGTTGCATGTCTTAGACACTGGACATAAGACAGTGGCTGACCACTAGTAGGTTGCCAATGGTACCAGTGTGATCGGACATCACCTTTACTGCTAGTCTGGCTTGCTTTACTGCATAAGCACGGCCTATGTCTTGGAACTGACCAGGACTGTTGTTCGCCAGTGGATGCGGTACCCTTGCAAGCCTACTAGTGAGCAGCCACCGTCTAGTGCACACCCCTGCAAAAACCCCTGCAACAGCGTCTCCAGCCACAACTCATGATATATCAGGAGCCTAGTGATTCTGGCTAAATGCATATCTATAGAAATGAGTACGCTCTACAATATGGTTATGCTCACATCCCACCAAAATCAAGTGAAGACCCAATAAACCCCTCTTTCAATATAGCCTCCCTGAAGACCCACCCCTACTCCATCAACCACTCATATAGGCCAGGTACCCAGCAGGTAAGCCAATGACAACTAGAAGGTTATTTCCTGGTATCTATATTTATGTCAAAACAGTCTCTAGGGCAGCAGCCTTAAATATGATGGAATGGTATATAATCAAAAAAAACCCAAAATAAGCTATTTTAAGAATTTACTAAATTTGCTCTATCTATGCTATCCTGGACCCTAGCCTTTCCTCCTTCTATAACCACCACTCTACAGTATTCTCAATTACTATAGAGAGGCCTTTAATAGCTCTAAAAGCTCCAATACCCCCTCTTTGGCCTTTATGGGTTGCTTGTAATTGGGGGGTTTCTGAGGTTATTGCAACCTCCTCATTTCAACTATTTGTTCCCTATCATCGATATTTCCTAATATCTAAGTACCTACCAGTAGGCGAGCATAGTCTGATTAACTGAGTATTAGTCTAACGTCAGCCTAATGTACCTGACCTACTATCTAGCTAGTATCTACTATAGCGTCCTTGTTTCAACTAGACTATATAGGCAGTGCCCAATCTAGCATCCAACCTAGTATCTAGCCTAGTGCTAACCTATATAGCACTCAACTGGTGTGCTCTACCAACTGTTCTACGTTAGTATTGGTAATGTTTGGGTGGGTTGTAAAAATGCCTCGAGAAAGATAATAAAAGTGGCTATTAGTGCCCAGAATTAGGGGAGGGGTATTGGAGTTCTAGAGCAACTAGTATTAGAGACTCCTACAAGGGTGCTAAAGCTCTGGAGGAGAGTTTTGGATCAGGTGGATCTAGGAATGAGACTAGATCTAGGAGGGCATAAATAAGGTGTATTTGATTAATTGGATAATAGCTCTCGAAATTGCTTATTTGGGAGATTAGTACCCTAAATTGAGGCCTTCTATTGTTACCATTTTGCATGCTCCACCTTCAGTGCGTAGATGCTAGGCATAGGTCTCCTAGTTATTATAGGCCTATTTGTGCAATATTTGGTATATAGGTAGATGAAGAAGCTGTTAGGAGGATAGTTCTTGAAGGGAGGCAGTATTGGAGCTATTGGAGCTTTTAGAGCAATTGGGGACCTCTCCGTAGTGATTGAGAATACTGTAGAGGGGCAGGTTGCAGAAGGGGAAGGTGGAGAGTTCAGACTAGTATATATAAAGTAAGTTAGTTAATTCTGAAAATAGTTTATTTTAGAGTGCTGTTATAGATTGTATAAATTTTGGTCATATTGGCGGCTGCTGCCCTAGAGGCTGTTATGACATGAATATAGATACTAGAAAATGGCCTTCTAGTCATCAAAGGCTTACCCACTGGGTACCTGGCCTATACGAGTGGTTGAGAGGATGGGGGTGGGTTTTCGGGAAGGTCATATTAGAAAGGGGAATATTGGGTCTTCAGTTGATCTTGGTAGGATGTGAGTATAACTATGTTATAGAGCATACTTATTTTCATAGATATGTATTTAGTCAGAATTACTATGCTCATGATATCTCACGAGTTGTGGCTGGAGACGCTATTGCAGGAGGGTTTTGCAGGAGTGTATACTAGACAGTGGCTGCTCACTAGTAGGCTTGTAAGAGTAGTCAGTTTGTATTTTTTCTGCTTCAGCTCAATAATATTACATTCTCACAGCCGATTATGGGCGTACTTGCTTTAAAAAAATGGGAGATATGTCAAGCTCAATAGGCTCAAGGACAGCGGTTTGGAGAGGTGGTATTGGAGGAATACTGCAAGCACAATTTTGCATTGTTGGCCAAAAAAAAGTATCCATTCTTAGATGGATCGGATACTGTAGGGACTCAAGTTAATCAGTAGCGCTATCACATTCATATACAATGGGACACGTACCTAGATCATAAGCCATGGCTGACATGAAACATATAATTTGAGCGCCAAGATTTATTCAATAGGTACAGTAAAAACTACTGAATCTAGAAGCACAAGTAAGGGACCTACTTAGAGTCATTTATTTTTGTCTGCATTTTCTTTGCCTACATTTATGTCTATTGATGAGTCTCGCCTATTTGGCAAGCACTTCGTTATACCTATAACTGTCAAGTTCAATGATAAAATAGTGGTTATATCAGCTTTTATAGATTGTAGTGCTTCAAGAATAGCATTTATTGACCAGACCTTTGTTAGTAAAAACTCTATACTAACCTCCAACATCAGGAAAAAAAATATTTGCATCATGTGTCTTCCTGTATATCGGACACACAGGACGCATAGGACAGGAACTTACAATCAGGATGCCAAACGCTTGGTACGCCAGCGTCGGGATACAACACTCGTGCGCACCAGTGTCGGGATGCAACACTCATGCGCACCAGCGCCCAGGATGCAACACAAGTGTGCTCTCACACCTGGGACGCAACAGAAGCATGCTACTATATCTTGGATGCAACATGAGATAGGCTGCTCATCCCCAAGGCTATAGGTTCTACATCTGGCGTTGCTGAACCAGGGCCCCAAATCGCTTTCTTCTACAATGCACACCCGCTCACCGCTTGCATCTACGACGCTCTAACATTAGCCAGCTATGTACCACTATTGCAGCCATTGAATATACATGGAGCAGAAATATCCATTGTATTCACTAAAATTATATACACAGAAGTATTGAGCAATAGATATATATATTGAACATGGAATCGCTACTTCAATTGCTTTAACACTCACTCTAATACTCGCTCCAATACTTACTCTAATACTCGCTCTAATACTCACTCCAATACTTGCTCTAATACTCGCTTTAATACTCGCTATAATACTCACTCCAATAGTCACTCTAAAGCTAGCTGTAATGTGTTGGGATAGAGAGTGAAAGGAAAATGCACAGGGAAGGGAGGTATATATACAGGAAAACGATAGTTGCCAAGGCCGACTACTAAGGCCAACAATTTAGACTTTCCGAAGACATTGAGATAAGGGATAACAAGAGAAGTGGCATGACAGTGATCAATAGCGCTTAGCCCCCTTTTGCCCGCAGGTGCCATACTATTCAATGCCTGGCCTAGAAATAGTCATATTGGGCAATCGTAGTCATAGTATTGCGATATGTATGGAGTTCATAGGAATTCATGCATTCGTGGGCTTATATATATATATGCGTAAGAAACTCGTGCTTTTGAAGACTTATATATATATATGTGAGAAACTCATGCTTTTGGAGACATATAAGCCTGCAAATGCATGGATTTCTCGTATATATATATATATATATCTCCAAAAGCACGAGTTTCTCGTACATATATATATATATGCAAGCGAATACATGGATTTCTCGTATATAGATATATATATGTCCCTAAAAGCATGAGTTTCTCGCAAATATATATATAAGTCTCCAAAAGCACGAGTTTCTCGCGTATATATATATATAAGCCCACGAATACATGAATTCCTATAAACTCCGTACATATCGCACTACCATAACTATGATTGCCCAATATGACTATTTCCAGACTAGGCATTAAATAGTACAGCACCCGTGAGTGAAAAGGGGCTAAGTGCCATTGATCACTGTCATGCCACTTCTCTTATTATCCCTTATCTCATTGTCTTCAGAAAGTCTAAATTGTTGGCCTTACCAGTCGGCCTTGGCAACTATGGTTTTCCTGTATCTATACCTCTCTTCCCTGCGCATTTTCCCTTCGCTGTCTATTCTAGCACATTACAGCTAGTATTAGAGTGACTATTGGAGCGAGTATTATGGCGAGTATTAGAGCGAGTATTAGAGTGAGTATTGGAGCGAGTATTAGAGCGAGTATTAGAGTGAGTCTTAGAGCGAGTATTAGAGCGAGTGTTAGAGCAAGTATTAGAGCGAGTGTTAGAGCGATTGGAGTAGTGATTACATACTCTATATATATATCTATTAATCAATACTTTTGTGTATATAATTATTAGCGAATACAATGGATATTTCCGCTACATGTATATTCAATGGCTGCAATAGTGGCTACATATCTGGCTGATGTTAGAGTGTCGTAGATGCAAGCTAGTAGTGGGTGTGCATTATAGAAGAGAGTGATTTGGGGCCCTGGTTCAGCAATGCCAGACGTGGAACCTATAGCATTAACAACCTCAATTGAGTTGAGGACGCGATGGTAATAAGCTTTGACATCCAGATATTGAGCTTATGTCAACCACTGTCCGGATGGCTTTTGGGGCCCCAATGGCGTCAGGACGCAGCGCGGGGCCCTAGTTGCGTCCGGATTGTAATGCAATACCCCAGAGCATCTGGATGCACAGGACGCACAGGATGCAAAATCGCATCTGGATGCTTGGTAGTGCGTCCTGACATATATTTCTTTTTGCTGATGAAGCTAAAGACTCTACGCCTTCTTAATGTCATTGACAGCCACCCTATCTCTTCTGGGGCAATTACTGACCTCGCGTGCCTGCCCAGCAATATGGGTGATCACTCGGAAGATCTTCCAATGTTTGTAACCAAGCTAAAGTATCCAGTTGTCCTTGGAATCCCCTGGCTTAGAATATATAATGTATCAGTCAGCTTCGGCTCTTATACCTTGCAATTCAATAGCCCTTATTGTAAAAAACACTGTGGAGATCCAAAAACTACTGTTACTGGGCTGTGCACATTGCCACCCCAATAATTTATCCAACTCAGATAGTACTCCCACCTGCACATATCAATACCACCATTCCCCCAGTTTCCCTGATATCCTCCACCCTCACAAAACCCCTGAATATTAACTTTATTAGAGCAGGGGCCTTCGCTTATCTTACTAGGAGGCATAAGCTCAAGGCACATACCCTCTCAATTTATGAGATCAATCTGGAAATTAATAAGACTAGGTCCAAGGAGGAGTGGAAATCCTTGGTTCCGGATGAGTACTATGAGTTTATTGATTTGTTCTTAGAGAAGGCCACGGAAAAGCTTGCCCCCCATTGACCATACAACCATACAATCCCGCTGATTGAAAGAAAAACTCCCCCTTATAGCCCCCTCTATAGAATGTCCCGAGTGGAATTGGAGGCCCTGAAAAAGTACCTAGAGGAGAACTTGAATAAGAGCTTCATTCAGTACAGCTCTTCCCCAGCAGGTGCTCCTGTACTGTTTATGAAGAAATCAGATAGCTCTCTTCGGTTGTGTGTTGATTATCGTAGCCTGAATGAGATAATAGTCAAAAACAGGTACCCCCTACCTCTAATTTAGGAGATATTAGCCAGACTTTCCAAGGCAAAATAGTTCACCAAATTGGACTTGAGAGGGGTATACAACCTAGTATGGATTGCTTAGGGAGAGGAGTGGAAGACTACCTTCTGGACATATTACGGCCACTTCGAGTACAATATCATGCCCTTCGGCTTAACCAATGCCTCAGCCTCTTTCCAATACTTTATTAACGACACTCTGTGAGACTTCCTAGATGTGTTCTGCATAACTTACCTCAATGATATCTTGATCTATTCAGATACTCTGGCAGAGCACAAAATCTATATCAGGCAAGTCTTGGAGAAGCTGGAGTAGGCTGGGCTATACCTTAAGCCTAAAAAATATGAATTCCACATCCAAGAAGTGAAGTACCTAGGCTTGATCATAACTATGGAAGATATTAGGATAGACTCTACTAAAGTTGCTGCAATCTAATAGTAGGAAACCCCAGCCAATTTGAAGGATATGCAAGCCTTTCTAGGATTTGCCAACTTCTACTACTGATTTATCCTGGAATACTTAAGGATCACAGCACCTCTGAGGGCCCTAATGAAAATGAAGGTAGAAGCTGGCTCACACCTGATGAAAAGGGCCTTCCACTAGAATCCAGAAGCCCAATCCGCCTTCCAGAACCTTAAGGAAGCTTTCTGCTCAGTACCGATCCTGGCTCATTTTAACCCCAAATAGGAGTGTGTCGTCAAAACCGATGCCTCCGACTATGTCTCTACAGGAATCCTGTCCCAGAACGACGATAACGGTATCTTCCACCCAGTGGCATACTTCTCAAAAAAGCACTCCCCGATGGAGTGTAATTATGAAATCTATGATAAGGAGTTAATGGCTATTGTACGAGCATTCGAGGAGTAGAGGCTACACCTGGAGTCAACCAAGAGGATCATTGAGGTGCTATCTGATCATAAGAATCTTGAGTACTTCACCACTACTAAGCTGCTGAACTGACGGCAGGCTAGGTAGTTGGAGTTCTTATCTCAATTCAACTTCAAGATCAAGTATCAGCCTGGAAAAGCTGGGGGTAAGCCAGATGTACTAACTAAGAGATTAGGAGATCTCCCTAAAGGAGAGGATGAAAGGCTAAAGTACCAAAATCAAGTGGTATTGAAACTTGAAAATCTCAACCTGGTGGCCAATAGCTATGCTGATGTTGATGCTAATGCTGATGCTGATGCTGATGCTGATGCTGATGTTGATGCTGATACTAAAGCTGAAGCGAACCCTAGAACAGATCTCTTTCTATGGATACGACAGGCATATGTGGAGGACAACCTGGTTAAAGATATAATCGCCACAGTGGAGTCTAGACAGTGCTGTCATACCAAGATTTCTCTAGCTGAGTACACCACTCAAGACAGCCTCCTATACCACCTAGATCAGCTCTATATACCTAAAGGAGAGCTACAGATGCAGCTGATTAAGGAACACCATGATACTCTAGCTGTGAGTCATCCTGAGGTAGCTAAAACGTTAGAGCTGCTAGCTAGGCAATATATGTAGATTGACCAATGGAAGGAGGTGGAGCAGTATATACAGAACTGCCATATTTGTAAGCATACTAAGCCTACCCGTCATGCTTCTTATGGGACCCTGAAGCCCCTGGAGATCCCTGACCAACCTTGGCAATACCTAACTATGGACTTTGTAACTAAGTTGCCAGAGAATTTAGGGTTTAATACTATTCTTATGGTAGTAGACCGATTGACCAAAATAAGGTATATTATATATTGCTATGATACCTGTTCAGCCTGGAACCTTACCAGCCTCTACCTCAACCATATATTCCACTACCATGGTCTCCCCAAGTCAGTTGTCTTGGACCGTAGCCCCCAATTCATCTCGGACTTCTGGAAGGTATTCTGCGAGCTTCTGGGAATCAATGTACACCTCTCTACGGCATATCACCCCCAAATAGATGGTCAGTCCAAGTGAATAAATGCGATCATAGAGCAGTACCTGAGAGTATACATCAATTACTAGCAAAACAACTGGGTTTCGCTGCTGGCAACCTGTGAGTTTGCTACTAACAACCATTTCTCAGAGACTCTAAAAACGTCCCCATTGCTGGCCAATTATAGCTGGCACCCTTGTTTCATGGACTCTCTAGTACCCCTGCATAAGGCTAGGGAGAACACGCCAGCTAAAGAGTTCACCATGGAGATTACTGAGTTGTACTCCACCCTAAGAGCTGAACTGGTATATGCTCAAGCTAGGCAAGCGGAGTATGCCAATGGATCATGGTTGCCAGCCCCTAGGTATTAGCTTGAAGATAAGGTGTGGCTCTCTAGCAGGCACTTCTGAATGGAACGGCCATCTCGCAAGCTCGACTACAAGTTCCTGGGTCCCTTCGAGGTGGTGGCCACTATGGGCACTCATGCCTATCGATTGAGGTTCCCCAAAGTTATCAAACGCCACCCTGTTGTCCATGTCTCGGAGATCGAGCCAGCCGTGGACAATCCCCTTCCCGGGCAAAAGCACCCCTCACCCCCTCCCATGGTGATCGCAGGTGAAGAGGAGTGGGAAGTTAGGGAGGTACTGGACTCCAGGAAGTGCTATGGGTGAGTTCAGTATAAGGTCAAATGGTTAGGGGATGAGGAGACTACCTGGCAACCTGCGGAAGACTTGGAAAATGCACAAGACTTGGTCACCCTATTCCACTAATGATACTCGAGGAAGCCTTACCCAATTGAATGATGTCAGACCCTTTATATTCTTGTTGTTGTTTAGAGTTGGGGTTCTTGTTTTTACCCTTGTTGATTTTGTTGGTTGTCATGCCCAGGCCTCCTAGTCACTGGAGCTCCAGCCTAAAGGGGGGATAGTGTCACAACTATGTACTCAGTTGTCCTCGCTATCACCTATGATCACAGGTAATGGGTTATTACTATTGTTGTCTTTGTCATCACCTGCAATTGCAGGTAATAGGTTATTATTATCGTTACTTTGCTTGGCTTCCGAGATAGGGATCTAGGGAAGCTTATTTCACCCTTGCCCTAACAGAGTTATATATATATAGATCCTATCCCTTGCACTATCGTTGGATCCCCATCCAATGTCTTGTATACCTAATATAGGACCTTGCTTCTCCCAGTACTTGTGTACCTCCTTTGTGCACCTCCTTGTCTTATGAACAGCTCTGCAGCCCTGCTGCCTCCTACTACTCCCATATACCTCTCTCGCCCTCACTCTTGCCCCCGTCCTAGCCTTTTCCCCTAGTCACATATGTAGTATTCCTATATGTATATTACTCTAGCCATGCCCTTGTCTCAGCGTACCCCTTAGTTGCCTTGTCCCTAGAGCCATCGTTACAGAAGCCACTCTTGAATAAGTTGATGATATTCTTTAGGAACTTTAAATACTTTCCGTATTATAGATTGAGAGCTAATACTCTATCTTCGTTGGAAGTTAGTAAACTAAGTATATGAAAATATAAAGATTCGAAGTGCATCAGAATATAGCTCTGAGAATAGCTCTTTGGCTTGTCTTCGAAACCAACCTTATCATACTGGTTTACCAGCTTCATGCTCTTTAACAAAACACTGAAATAAGGCAATTTCTAACTGAGGCTATAAATATAACCATGATGTATTTGGTTAATATTGAGAGCTGATTTTCTGACCCATAATCTGTACTCAACTTTTCCACTACTTTGCAATTGTCCTTTGAGGAATCTTAAATTATTGACTAACTTCAGTTTGTGTAAGACAATAATATTCTAAATCATCTTCATTATCCTTTGGAAGCCGATGATGTAGTAAAAACATCAAGACTTCTATCTTTTTCTCTTTTGAGTAGCTGTGTTTTACTCTCTGAATAGGCTCCCAAAACTTATATACTCGATTTTCTAAACTCTTAGGCTTAAGTCTAGATCGCTATTTTGCTTTTGCTTGTGACATAGCAGGGATTGACTTTCGAGTACTAGGTAGGTGCTGTAGGATATTAGTATCAGAAATTGATATAGATTGCAAAACTCATTAGTGTCTTAGTAATGCTCCTGAAACATAATATACAAAGAAGCTTAAGCATAATACTAAATAGATGAACTTCATCATAGTATTTGATAGTCTGGTACACTATTTGAGTTTCCTATCTACATCTTCTACCTTTAATAAGGTTGATTATTATTGTTTGCTCAATATGTCGGTATGCAGTCCTTTGCCTTCTTGAGCAAAACCCTCCACTTTGCATGCTTTAGCGACTGTGTTCGTGCTAGCGAATTTCTCGAGATAATATGGTAGTTAACCTAGTCTGGTTAACTTTTAGTTTCCTTTACCACTTTACCAATCTACCTCTGCCACCTTCCTTCCATCACACATACCTCTTCCATTTGTACTTCAGCCCCCCTCCATACATAATAGAGGGTGGCTCGAGTAAATCTCCTCCGCACTCATTTTAGAAGGCAATAATAATCTGCTTGCTCATTACTTGGGAAACTGACGTATTTACTCAGCCTAGCCTAACAGCTGCTGTCCCCAACACCTCTTTCCTCTCCTTAATTTCTAGACCATGCTTCCCAAGTCCTCAGTCCCTCCTGCTTATATTGAGGAGTACCTACATACAAACCTATATAGGTAAACCTGGCTATTGTGAACCTCAACTTAGTAAAAGTCTGGCTGTATAGAAGGGATATGTTTAGTCCGTTCCTGCCCGCCCTGGCTACAGTGAAACTAATCAATATAAATGGAAGTGAAGAGAATACCATGCCTAATAAATTAATCATAGTGAATCTATATGCAATGTGAACGACATATATGGGTTTCAAGGTCTTACGAGACATACTCATGCTCATTGTTATGTGAACATCGGAGGTTAAAATGTTCTGTAATTGTCCATAATGCTATCAAGGAAATATCTACAAGTGCTGTCCGTAAACATAGCTGCAAATGCCCAAGTAGTTTCTGGAGGCAGACTTCCTCCACCAGTCTAAAACTACAACTCGGTATGGGCATAAACCAAAGCTATTAACTCAGAGAGTATTTCAGCACCGTCTTGGTCCAGTAAAGTAAGATTATAATCCACCACCTGATCTTCTGTGACTTTACTATAAAATATAACATCAATCTGTAATTCGGATATAGTGTGGGCAGTCAGGGAGTAGTTCTTGTAGAGGGGACATGCTACAATAAAGTGGTCTCCCTTGCCACAGGCGATGCATAGCCCATTGTTGCAGCAATGATCCCTTTCCCCCTAAGTGAGCCAGGGTCTTCCTGAAGATAGGTCCATTGGGGTGGTTCCCCTAGCTACCATGGAAAGGTGTGCTGCCTTAACTGGGTCGAGTTGATTTTGAGGGCGGGGTTGCAATGAGTTCTGGGGGTGCTGATTTTAGAGGCGGGGTTGTGATGGGTTCTGGAGGGGATGGATCTGGGCCTGTTGCATCCCCAACTTGGCCATCCTTTATTCCACCTGCAAGGCCAGGTCAATGAGCTCTTCAAGAGTTTTGGCTGGAGACAGAATAAGGTACTTTTTGATCTCGACACTAAGGCTCTCTTCGAACTGTTCTAGTTTTACTTGGTCATTCTATAGTACCTCTGCCACTAGCCTTAAGAATTCGGCTACATATATCGATAGGTCATTGCCTCGTTGTTTTAGAGCCCGAAGGGCTCTGGTTGCTGTTCCTGCTAGGTCTAGATCTCCAAACGCCTGATCGAGGATAGCGAATAGTGTACGAATATCTGCTAGCTTGATACCCAAGTCTTGGACGTATGGTTGGACTTGATCCAAGGCTTTATCCTCCAATAGGCTATATACGTAGGCCTAGTGTATGCTACGGGGTGAGTACAACTCAGACTTGGTCACCAAGACCCGCCTCAGTGAGCAAGTTTCGGAGTTTCAACAACTCCCTGAGTCGGCTTTCCTGTCCTACAACTCGACTCACGATTAATCGGTGATCTACAGATTACTCGCTAAGCCTACCTTGTTTCCTTTTTTTTTTTTATTGTTTTGTCCCGACTCTTCTATAATCTCATTACGTTTAACACCCTCATTCCATTCTCCTATATCTTGGTTGTCTTTATATGACTGATTCTTTCTACCTTCATAGGTTGCTTGCATGGTACTAGATTGCTTGTCTCGTATTCCTTACACTATCACGGATTGTATGCATTGTACCTGATTACCTGTCATGGATTCCTTGCACTGTCACGGATTCTTTGCTTCTTTCACTATGCTAGATTGCCTGTCATGGATTGCTTGCACTATCACAGATTGCTTGTACTATTATGGATTACTTGCACTGTCCAGGATTACTTGCACTATCATGGATTGCTCCCACCTGCTGACGAACAATACTAGCAATCTGTACTACATGGCCAAACAAAATCCTTACCCAAATATTGGTTAAGAAATATATTAATATACCTTAAATAAATCATAAGACCCATCACTATGACTATAACAAAAATCCTTCCCACATCCTACAAAACCTGAAAAATCCTTCCTAACCTCACTTGAGTTTACTAATAATCCCCTGTAAATCAATTCATACAACTATACAACATAGAAAGAAAAAAAAAAAACTCTTTAAAGTAAAACCAAATGCCCTAAACGTTCCCTAAAAAAAGCACTTGGCTGGTGGGATGGTGTTCAACTGGTAGGAAGTCAGGTACCAGAACCTAATTCACCAAAGATTCCAATATTTACCTTGACTGTCAGGCGTTCAGGTATCTGTGTTCCTTAGTAATTAATATCTAAACCGGAATCATATAACATCAGGGCAGTTCCTCTTCGACCGTTAATGTAAACCTCCCCATATTGTAGTCGTTCTTGTAACTATATATTTCATCCTCAGTAACAGTGAACCTTCTGCTAGGTGATGTACAGTATGCTAATACAAGGGAATGATTATTGGGTACCTGCGCCTCCTCTTCCTGCTGCCCCTCCGCCTGCTACTACCCCCACTATTGCTGCTGCTTCTCCTTCTCCTCCTGCCCTTGGTCCTCTCCGGCTGCTGCTGCTACTGCTACCACTGCCCCTGGTCCTCCCCCTGCCCCTGGTCCTGCTCCTGCTGCTGCTGCTGCTGCTGCTGCTCCTCCTCCTGCCCCTGCTGCTGCTGCTGGCCCTCCTCCTCTGGCTGGTTTTAGTACTGCATAGCGTCTTCTTTTTGCTTTTTTAGGCATTCATCGGCTCATAAGAGGTACATGTGGAAATGCCCCCAGCACATTACCCCCAGCCAATATATTCGCCTGAATTTTATGCCATAGTTTAACATTCCGCTGTAGGATTGTTTGTCTATTATGTGTTTCACCACCTTGTATTGCAATCAGGTTTACCACTTTTTCCGTATTCGTGATTAGTCATATTTGTCTATGATAGTATCCGTGACAGCATCCATGATATATTTTGACTTACTGGTGAAATACTCATGCATATATACTTCCACCACCTCCTGTATGGCATCTGTTGCCCTCACTTGAATATGCTCCACATTATTCCAATCTATGAACTACGAGTATTTGTTATTATTATCCCTATTCATGTCTTGTACAATCTCCCTGCACAGCCTGTGGAATGCAATCTTCGGAAATATTAGGTCAACGCTTCTCTGTTGATTCCTAATCTGACATACGAGGCTGACTGATAATACAGTTAGATTAGTCCTTTTTACTTTATAGAATGGAATACTTTATGCAATGGAATGCTTTATGGAATAGAATGCTTCATAGAATGGAATGCTTCATGGAATGGAATGCTTCATAGAATGGAATGCTAACATCCTTGTGACCGCTTTCTTATAGTTTTTGGTGCCATTGCTTTTTAAGGGGGCACGACTGATTTTATATTCCTAGGGACTTGTAATCTCGCTAGTTGCCTGGGGTTTTTCTTCGGAACCTGCTTTGTTCTTGCCATTCTTATATGTTAGCTGGTTAAAGGAGGTAATGAACTTGGTAACTCAGCGGTGATAGTGATGAACTTATATGAGACGAAGCAATACAGAGCATTGTGGGGATCCAGACCTAACTATCAAACAATGAATCCAAGTTTGCCTACATGTTCCCTCAAGTTAGCTTAGATACTTTAGTGTAATACATCGATAAAGAAAACCCAACAAAGGAAACGCGATAAATGAAACCTGACAAAGGATATTGACAACTAGCTGTTAGGCTGTTAGTCATATACATAATTAAGCTGAACAAGCATCATTGTAGCAGATTAACTCACCTTTTGCCAAATTCTCCCTGGAGACTGACTTATTTTAGCCTCCTTAATGGGGCTACATATATGTTACTTTTGCCTGCAGGTAGGCTAGGATTACCAGAGGAGATCAAACAAGCTGGGAGGCAATATATACTAGAGTATATATATATACCTATCTGTCTCATATGCAACCTTAAAATACTGAGGGACTAGTGCAAGCCGACTTGTGAGTTATACTCCAGTCTAAGCCTGCACTACTAGCCTAATATACTGAGCTTGTGCTAACCACATCAGGAAAGAAAATAGTTTGTCTCCAGTGTTTCTAGAGACAGTATTGCCACTGGAAACAAGGTGTGTCTCCACGATTGGCAGAATGTCTTCCAGTGTCTCCAGGAGACACTAGGAGACACTGAGAGACACATGGGAGACACTTAGGAGACATAAAAGACACAAAAGAGACTAGAGACAACCCTGTCTCCTAGAGACACCACCTGGCGTCCCGATGCCACTTTTTTCTTGCTGATGCAGACTATATCTTAAGTACTCTATTGTCTACCTAGTGACTAGTCTATACTAACCTATTGCTGTATCCAAAAGAACAATAAATCAACAATCCTGACCCACAATGATATATCAAACAACCAATACCAAACATTCCATCAGACAATAAGGAAATAGAGAAATAATTGCTAGACAACATAGGGATCTGTGACAAAATATAAATTCCATGACAAAGTGTAAGCTCTGTGACACCCTATACGTGGTCGTTATTTATCTTGTTCTTCTCTCTCGATATCATCCTCTCCTTCACTCTCTTCATCCTCTTCATCCTCTTTATCCTCTTCATCCTCTTCATCCTCTTCATTTTCTTCATCCTCTTCACCCTCTTCATTTTCTTCATTCCCTTCTTCCACTTCATTCTCCTCAATCCCCTCCACATTCTCGTAATCATCATCATCTGTGTCACTCTGGATAAGTCCTAGGGGTGAATCGCCACCAAGATGAGGCAATCCTTTTTGATGTAGCCTCAATCATCAGGAAAAAAAATTTGGCGTCTGGACACAGTACCAAGCGTTCGGACATGATTTTATGTCCTGTGCGTCCTGTGCATCCGGACGCTCCAGGGTATTGCATTACGATCTGGACGCAACTAAGGCCCTGCGCTGCATCGCAATACAATCCCGACGCCATTGGCGCAACAATAGCCGTCCAGACGGTGGTTGACATAAGCTCAACGTCTGGATGTTAGAGTTCATTCCTATCGCATCAACAACTCAATTGAGGTTGTTAATGCTATAGGTTCCATGTCTGGCATTGCTGAACCAGGGCCCCAAATCGCTCTCTTCTACAATGCACACCCGCTCACCACTTACATGTACGACAGCCAGGTACGTAGCCACTATTGCAGCCATTGAATATGCATATAGCAGAAATATCCATAGTATTCTCTAATAATTATATATACGGAAGTAATAGATATATATATAGAGCATACAATCACTACTCCAATCGCACTAACACTCGCTCTAATACTCGCACTAACACTCGCTCTAATACTCACTCTAATACTCGCCCTAACACTTGTTCTAATACTCACTCTAATACTCACTTTAATACTCTCTCTAATACTCGCTCTAATACTCGCTCCAATACTCGCTCTAATACTCACTCTATTACATGCTCTAATGCTCGCCATAATGTACTGGGATATAGAGCGAAGGGAAAATGCGTGGGGAAGGGAGGTATATATACAGGAAAACCATATTTGCTAAGGCCGACTGGTAAGGCCGACAATTTAGACTTTCTGAAGACAATGAGATAAGGGATAACAAAAGAAGTGGCAGTACAGTTATCAATGGCGCTCAGCCCCCTTTCGCCCGTGGGTGCCATACTATTCAATGCCTGGCCTGGAAATAGTCATATTAGGAAATTGTAGTCGTTGTATGGAGATATGTGCAGAGTTCATACTTTGTGATATGTTTCGTAGGAATTCATGCATTCGCGGGAATATATATATATATATGTGCGAGAAACTCGTACTTTTGGGAATATATATATATATATATGCGAGAAATCTATGAATTCCCATGCACATATATATATATATATGCAAGAAACTTGTGCTTTTGGAGACTTATATATATATGTGCGAGAAACCCATGCTCTTGGGGACATATATATATATATGCGAGAAATCCATGCATTTGCGTGTATATATATATATATATGTGCGAGAAACACGTGCTTTTGGAGACTTATATATATATGTGTGAGAAACTTATACTTTTGGAGACTTATATATATATATGCGAGAAACTCGTGCTTTTGGAGACTTATACATATATTGTAACGAGGGCTCTGGAGGACAAGGCGACCAAGGGGTATGCCGGGGAAGTGGCAAGAGGCAATCGCACACGTAGGAGCGCTACGTGTGTGATCGGGGGAAAGGCTAGGGTAAGACACATGTAGGAATGCTACGCATCAGCAAAAATAATATTTTCATCCTGTGCGTCAGACGCATGTAACGCACGGGACGATAACTCAAAATCAGGACGCGAACGCTTGTTGCGCCAGCGTCCTGACGCACTGGGACGTTGCTCACACGCCTGGGATGCAACACCAATTCTTGGCAGTTGCGCTCGCATCTAGGATGCACTGTGATGTTGCTCACACGCCTGGGACGCAACACCAATGCTGGGCAGTTGCTCTCGCATCTGGGACGTACTGGGACTTTGCCACCGCGCTTGGGACGTACTGGAACGTTGCCCCCTCACCTGGGACGCAACACCAATGCTGGGCAGTTGCTCTCGCATCTGGGATGCACTGGGATGTTGCCCCTGTGCCTGGGACGCAAGTATACATGCAACCTTTGTCCCGACGCACTTGGTGGGTAAACACAACCCGCTTACAGCTTGCATCTACTACGTTCTTACACCAGCCAGCTATATAGCCGGGTTTGCAACCTTTGAATATGCATGCAGCAGAAATCTTCATTGTATTCGCCAATTATTATATACACAGAGAGGTATTTAGCAATAGATATGTACACGGAACATGTGTGCAGCAACACTCGCTCTAACCCTTGGCCTAGGCTTCGCTCTAACTCTCGTTGTATCAATCGCTCTAACTCTCGCTCTACCAACCAGACTACTCTCGCTCTAATGCTCGCTCTAATGCTCTCTCTAATACTCGCTGTAATATGCTGGGAATAATGAGCAAAGGGAAAAAGCGCGGGGAAGGGAAGTATATATACAGGGAAACCATAGTTGCCAAGGCCGACTGCTAAGGCCGACAATTTAGACTTTCCGAAGACAATGAGATAGGGGATAATAAGAGAAGTGGCACGACAGTGATCAACGGCGCTCAGCCCCCCTTTCGCACGCAGGTGCCATACTACTCAATGCCTGGCCTGGTAATAGTCATATTGGGAAATCGTAGTCGTGGTACTGTGAACGAGACAAGTACTGCGATATGTGCGGAGTTCACGCTTTGTGATATATCCCGTAGGAATTCATGCATGCGCGGGCTCATATAAGTATATATATGCGAGAAACCCATGTGCTCGCTGCTTATATATATATATGCGAGAAATCCATGCATTCGCGGGCTTACATATATATATATGTGAGAAACTCGTACTTTTGGAGACTTATTTATATATGTGCGAGACACTCGTGCTTTTGGAGACTTATATATATATGTGTGAGAAACTCGTGCTTTTGGAGACATATATATATATATGCGAGAAATCCATGCATTCGCAGACTTATATATATATATGTGAGAAATCCATACATTCGCAGGCATATATATATATATATATGAGAAACTCGTGCTTTTTGAGACATATATATATATGTGCGAGAAACTCGCGCTTTTGGAGACATATATATATATGTGGGAGAAACTCGTGCTTTTGGAGACATATATATATATATGCGAGAAATCCATGCATTCGCAGACTTATATATATGTATGCGAGAAATCTATACATTCGCAGGCTTATATATATATGCAAGAAACTCGTGCTTTTGGGACATATATATATATATATGTGAGAAATCCATACATTCGCAGGCTTATATATATATATGTGAGAAATCCATACATTCGCAGGCTTATATATATATATGCGAGAAACTCATGCTTTTGGAGACTTATATATATATATGCGAGAAATCCATACATTCGTAGGCTTATATATATATGCGAGAAACTCGTGCTTTTGGGACATATATATATATATATATGTGAGAAATCCATACATTCGCAGGCTTATATATATATATGCGAGAAACTCGTACTTTTGGAGACTTATATATATATGCGAGAAACTCGTGCTTTCGGATACTTATATATATATGCCCATGAATGCATGAATTCCTACGGGATATATCACAAAGCGTGAACTCCGCACATATCGCAGTACTTGTCTCGTTCGCAGTACCACGACTACGATTTCCCAATATGACTATTACCAGGCCAGGCATTGAGTAGTACGGCACCCGCGTGCGAAAGGGGGGCTGAGCGCCGTTGATCACTGTCGTGCCACTTCTCTTATTATCCCCTATCTCATTGTCTTCGGAAAGTCTAAATTGTCGGCCTTAGCAGTCGGCCTTGGCAACTATGGTTTTCCTGTATATATACTTCCCTTCCCCGTTATTCCCAGCATATTACAGTGAGTATTAAAGAGAGCTCAGAGCGAGAATTAGAGCGAGCATTAGAGCGAGAGTAGTCTGGTTGGTAGAGCGAGAGTTAGAGTGATGGATACAACGAGAGTTAGAGCGAAGCTTAGGCCAAGGGTTAGAGCGAGTATTGCTGCACACATGTTCCGTGTACATATCTATTGCTAAATACCTCTCTGTGTATATAATAATTGGCGAATACAATGAATATTTCTGCTGCACGCATATTCAAAGGTTGCAAACCCGGCTACATAGCTGGCTGGTGTAAGAACGTAGCAGATGCAAGCTGTAAGCGGGTTGTGTTTACCCACCAAGTGCGTCGGGACAAAGGTTGCATGTATACTTGCGTCCCAGGCACGGGGGCAACATCCCAGTGCATCCCAGATGTGAGAGCAACTGCCCAGCATTGGTGTTGCGTCCCAGGCGAGGGGGCAACGTTCCAGTGCGTCCAGATGCGAGAGCAACTGCCCAGCATTGGTGTTGCGTCACAGGCGAGGGGGCAACCTTCTAGTGCGTCCAGACGCACAGGACGCACAGGACGCAAACTCGCATCCGGACGCTTGGTGGTACGTCCTGACGCACATTTTTTTTTGCTGATGCGTGTGTGACTAGGGGAAGACTGAGACGGGGGCAAGGGCAAGAGGCAAGAGGCAGAGAGAGGCAGAGAGAGGCAGAGGGCAAGAAACACGAGATATGCGGAGGCAGTTGCCGCGTGTGTCAAGGGAGGCAGCTGTACTGCAGAGTTGTTCGTTTGAGACAAGGATGTGCACAAGGGAGGTGCACAAGCGCTGGGGGAAGCAAGGTCCTGTATTGGGTATACAAGATATTGGATGGGGATCCAACGACAGTACGAGGGACAGGCTCTATATATACATAACCCGGCCAGGGCAATGGGGGAAATAAGCTTCCCTATCTCGGAAGCTAAGCAAGGTAACGATAATAATAACCCATCACCTGTGATCGCAGGTGATGATAAAGACAACAATGGCAATGACCCATCACCTGTGATCGCAGGTGATGACAACTGAACACACAGTTATTACACTATCCCCCCTTTAGGCTGGAGCTCCAGTGACTAGGAGGCCTGGGCACGATAACCGGCAAAATCAATACAGAAAACAACAACAAGGGTAGAAACAAGAACTCCAACTCCAAACAACAACAAGAATGCAAAAGGTCTGATATCATTCAACTGGGCGAGGTTTCCTCGGGTATCGTTGGTGGAACAGGGTGACCAAGTCCTGTGCGTTTTCCAAGTCTTTCCCAAGTTGCCAGGTAGTCTCCTCGTCCCCTAACGACTTGACCTTGTATTGCAGATGACCGTACCTCTTCCTTAAGTCCAATGCCTCTTCGACCTCCCACTCCTCTTCACCTTCGATCACCACAGGAGGGGGAGGGGGGTGTTTCTGCCCTGGGAGGGGGTCGTCAGCCGCTGGCTCAATTTCCGATACATGTACAACTGGGTGGCGTTTGATGTCCTTGGGGAACCTCAATCGATAGGCATAAGTGCCCACAGCAGCCAACACCTCGAATAGACCCAGGAACTTGTGGTCGAGCTTGCAAGATGGCCATTCCATCTGGAAGTGCCGGCTGGAGAGCCACACCTTATCTCTTGGCTGATACTTAGGGGCTGGCAACCGTGATCCATTGGCATATTCAGCTTGCCTGGCTTGCGCATATCCCAGCTCGGCTTTTAGGGTAGAGTGAAGTTCAGAAATCTGTGTGGTAAACTCCTTAGCTGGGGCATTCTCCCTGGCCTTGCGCAGAGGTGCCAGGGAGTCTATGAACCGAGGGTGCCAGCCATAATTGGCCAGGAATGGGGAGGTCTTCAGGGTCTCAGAGAAGTGGTTGTTGGCGGAGAATTCACAGGTGGCCAGCAATGAAACCCAGTTATTCTGCTGGTAATTGATGTACGCCCTCAGTTATTGCTCCATAATGGCGTTCATACGTTCTGAATGGCCATCAGTCTGAGGGTGGTATGCCGTAGACAGGTGTACTTCAATACCCAACAGCTCATAGAATGTTTTCTAGAAGTCGGCAATGAACTGAGGGCCACGGTCTGAGACAATCGATGCTGGGAGGCTATGGTAACGGAAGACATTATCCAGGTAGAGGGATGCCAATTCGGGGGCCGAGCAGGTGTCTCGACAGGGTATCACATGCCTCATTTTCGTTAACCGATCCACTACTATCAAGATGGCATTAAATCCCAAGTCTTCCAGCAATCCAGTGACGAAGTCCATAGTCAGGTGTTGCCAGGGTTGTTCTGGGACTTCCAAGGACTTCAGGGTACCATACGGAGCGTGGCGGGTGGGTTTGGCACGCTTGCAGACATGGCAATTCCGTATGTACCGCTCCACCTCCTTCCGTTGGTCAATCCACGTATATTGCCTAACTAGTAGCTATAACATTTTAGCTACCCCAGGATGACCCGCAGCCAGGGTATCATGGTGTTCCTTGATCAGCTGCATCTGCAGCTCTCCTTTAGGTACATAGAGCCGATCTAGATGGTATAGGAGGCCGTCCTGAGTGGTGCACTCGGCTAGGGAAATCTTAGTGTGACGGCGCTGTCCAGACTCCACTGCAGCGATTATATCCTTAACCAGGTCGTCCTCCGTATATGCCCATTGTAACCGCAGAAGGAGATCTGCTCCGGAGTTCCCTTCAGCTTTAGCATCAGCATTAGCATCAGAATCAGCATCACCATCATCAGCAAAAATAATATTTGCGTCCTGTGCGTCCGACGCTTGTAACGCATGGGATGATAACTCAAGATCAGGACGAGAACGCTTGGTTTGTGAGCGTCCCGACGCACTAGGATGCTGCACCTACGCCTGGGATGCAACATCAATGCTTGGCAGTTGCCGTCGTATCTGGGACGTCATGGGATGTTGATCACACGCCTGGGACGCAACATCAATTCTTGGCAGTTGCTCTCGCTTCTGGGACGTACTGGAATGTTGCTCACACATCTGGGATGCAAGACCAATTCTTGGCAGTTGCTCTTACGTCTGGAACGCACTGGGACATTGCCCCCGCGTTTGTAATGCAAGTCTTGATGGCAAGGTATATCCTAACGCATTTGGTCGGTGAACCCATGTCTTGGACATCTATGTAAGGTGCGCATGCATCCCTGATGTTAATCCGAATTGCACAACCGTTCATGACGCTGTTCCACTAATGACCTTCTTCACCAACGCTTGCGCACATGTCTGCCCATCCTCAACTCAGGCCTCCTTCTGATCTCACGTCCGTAACGCTGGGCTCCCGCCCTTTTACGTCAGGAAAACATCACTCGCCATTGTACAGGTTCTACTTTGATATCGAAATCATATGGTATTTGACTTCTAGCTAGCTAATCAATGCACAAAAAAAAACAATAAAAAAAAGCAAAAAATACATATAGCAAAAAAAAAAAACCCCTATAAATCCTGGATACTTATTCTTCATCCAGGTCA
The DNA here is from genome assembly GCA_015179025.1 of Terfezia claveryi. NCBI lineage: Eukaryota > Fungi > Ascomycota > Pezizomycetes > Pezizales > Pezizaceae > Terfezia > Terfezia claveryi. The sequence continues at coordinate 71,611 of WHUX01000159.1, read as the reverse complement.
TCTTCATTGTCGCTCTCCTCTTCATCATTGGTCTCCTCGTTTTCATTGGCTTCACATTCGAGGTCGAGTTAGCCTTAGGTGACTAGTTATGAGTATATAGAAAGACCTAAAACTTACAGAAGTGGTCTTGATCCTTGCCCTGGTCGCTCTGCCGCTGAAAGGCGTCGGGAATCCTTTGCCTCGCAAGCTGAATTGCTTGTGTGGCCTCGTGAAGTTCTTGTGTGAGCTCGGCCTCAAAGGTCGAGGTATCACCGATTTTCAGGGGTTGGTCTGATTCCAGACTCCCCTTTTGCAGTAAGGTGGCCAAATGTGTGCATATATCGGACTTTATGGCCGCCAATAGAAGCGTACGTATGTTGCTGGGGTGGGCATTCCAGGTGGCCAAAAACCGTTTATATGTCGCTATATATGTCAGAAAGTTATCTCCCTACATCGGATTAGAAGTACATACTGACGGTCGTATCATATTTGAAAACCTCCGTTTTCGGGGGTTCTACATATACCCCTGTCGTCCATGCCTTTAGGCAATGACGCATCGCAGAGGCCACCAGGCAAATGAACACTTCATTGATTGAATCAAAGAAGGTTGCATCGAAGTTCCCCCGCATTTTAATCGTGACGAAATATTTTCGGAAAATGATCTCCCTGATTTCGGTGGCTCGGAAATGCCTCTGGTGGGTCTGTATGGGTATTAATTATGTTAGACATGTCAGGCTTCCGACGCTGGAAGGAAGTTTTACCTCTCGTCCATCCTCCCGGCAAATGAAGCTATCCTGTACTAACAGGTAGTTCACTTGCATAGCTATCTCACCTTGAGACAGCTTGTTCAACCCGAAGAGCTCCACAATGCTGTGTTTACATTCGTAAACCAGATGTGATCTAGTTCGTGAATGTATGCTGCGGAGCTGTGATGCCTTAGATTAAGATCCGACGTTACAGATAGGGAACATTACATACATGGGTGTTTGCTAGTTTCATACGGTTTAGTACTTGGCCAGTTTCCTGTTGGGCCTTGATCCAGCTTACGGACAACAATTGCTGGATTTCCTCTGCATTGAGCATTGGATTTCCGAACAAAGTATAGTCCCGCACATGCGAGGCCGCTCGTGACGTTAGTTCCTTGTATTGCTCTGGAATCGTGAAAAATGATCTTGATTTCGGTCTGACTCGAGGCAGCTTCGGCACCCTGTAGTCAAGCTGTATTTGATCTTCGGAGTCCAAGCTGAACCTATCACTTAGTGCATTACTCAAACTGAGTCCACTCACACTGGACTCAGTACGCAGCCGCTCTCTGCCAGCAGAGAGCGGTGGTGGAGAGGACTACATCATGGTTAGCCAGACTCATCCTGATTTAGGTGGGGGCGTACTTACTCGCTGCCTGGAACTCAGTGGGTGTGCTGTAAAACTTGGTGGGAGCGGTGTACTGTAATCAATGCGCACTTTTCGTGTGGGACGTGCTCCATCCGACGCAGCACGTCGTTTGGAGGACTGTGCCAGATGAGGAGGCTGTAGACCAGTCTCTTCATCTTCATCCTCTTCGTCCTCTTCCATAAGTGCTTGACGTCTAGAGCCACTTGGTAAACTTTGGATCTTTTTAGGTCTTCGTTCGGACATTATGCACAGGGATGGGGAACAAAGAGGATAACAGGGATATGTGAACAGGAATGGGGATATGTGAAAGGGATGGAGATGGCAAGTTGAGGGGAGAAGTCGGGAATTTAGTCCATTGTGTTCATGACCCAGTCTGGGTTGGCACTTCATAACCCACCTAACTACTTCCATTGCTATCTATTTCCTTCAATGGCAACCCTATCTAAATAAACACCCGACTCAACCAGACCAAAACCCGACTAATCATAAAAAGACCCTACTAACCCTAAATAAATCCGACTAACCCAAAAAAAACCCGAAAGATTAGAAGAGGCGAAAGATTATCCCCGACAGGAAAACAAAAAGAAAAAAAGAAAAAAAGAAAAAAACCCACCAGGACGAAAAAACCACCACGACGTACAAAGTCATTCATACATGCTGACCATTTATCGTCTCCCAATGGTATTGGGCTGCATTTAACCTGCGAACTTTGCTCACTACCCGTCGAACGCCCAAGAGTCGGTTCAATCGAGTAGCCCGACGCCCTATAGCTACCACCTGACGTACCTTGACGAGTTGCAGACCAGAGGTAATTTTTGGCCATTTGAGGTATCGAATGTAGCAGTAATCCTCATCATCGGAATCGATGATGCCTGCATTTGGGAAGAGGCACTTGTGCTCCTTCTTGATATTGCTCAGGGTTTCCCGCTGGCGGTCCACTCTTCCACGGAGTTCATACTTGCGTTGTTCGAAAGTATGGTCTTTTGTAGGCATCCGATGCCGATGGACCCCAGCGACATTGCGTACGTTCGCATCAGAATCCTCAGCAAAATCTTCATATTCGTTCCGGGGGATAAACTTCTCAAGTTCGAAGTAAGGACGGGCTCAGGGGGGGTATTGGCTCTTGGGGGTACAGAATGGAGTAAATCCATTAGGCGTACCGGGTCACTTTAAGACATTCGGAAAAATGCCTTCACCTCCGCATCAGAATGGAGACTGGTATAGTCGGCAGGAAAGCTGAGGTTAGGAGGGTTCGGGTCCTTACGTGCGCCCAAAATTTCTCGAACCTTTCTATCGGCAGGAACATGAGCTTTGACCATGTCCCAAATCCCGTCTAGAGTCTTTATCTGAATAACCACTAAATTCCTCCAATCCCGTTCATCCCAGATCCACCCGTTGATATCCCTATGCTCTGCTATCTTAGGATCACACACCCAGAATGCCACCGCGGTCCCTGCAGCTTCGTCGGCATTGGAGATGTCATCTTCTTCGTCGGAGTTCTCGTGAGCATGTGCCCTCTTTCGAGCACGCTTGATAGCCAGGTTTTTGGAAGTCTCAGAACGTTTTTTCAGGCAATCTTGTAGCAGTGCCTCCAGTGCCTTTTTGTGGGACTCGGACCCACCAGCCAGTTGATTCCTCATGGAAGTCCTAAATTCAGTTAGGCTGCGAGCAGCAATGATAAGAGCATCTTTCTCATTTTGGCTTGCTGAGGCTCAACTTCGGATTGAATGTTGGGCACAATAGTCCTTGACAGCATTACGCCATGATGTGTAGTCGGCATCTCGAGTGTCCCACCCCAAGTCAGTCTTCGAGTTCTGAATTAGGTTTTTAGGAGTAACCATTGGGGTTAAATATAGGTCGTGTTAGTCTAGTCTAGGTTAGTCGGGTTGTCTTCCTTATGCATCGGGTGTGAGTTTGGGTAAATAGAGGATTACCTTATAGGGAAATATACCTAAATAAGCGATATCTTGGTGTTGCGCTCAACGCAAAGGTGGCTGTTGTGGATACGGTACGTAGAGTAGGAATGATGATTGACATGACTACACGACGGGGTATGCCGGGTCTTTTATACTACATTGGTGATGGCCTTTGAAATCATAACCGTTTGTGGTTAAACTTCAAAACGAATACAATGTAATGCACCTACCGGGTCATGTCCAAACCCGACGGCACTAGGCTGACCAACTTAGGGTGAATTTGATCATAAACGCATAGGTCTATGAATTTACCAGGTCATGTCCAAACTCGACGGCACTAGGCTGGCCAACTTAGGGTGAATTTGATCACAAACGCATGGGTCTAGATACACAATACGGCAATATGCACAATACAAACAACTTCACTTTAATTATTCCGAGATTTCTGGAGTAATGATTTATAAATAACCCTCTTATATATCTTTTATATATTATGAGTTATGGTGTAGTGGTTTAGGCTTGTGTTTGAGTTGATTTTTTTGTATATGTTTTAAGGCCTACGTTCGATTCTTCTTCCTTTTCTACTTTTATTTTCATATTTCGCCAAGGAACTCGACGTCGAAACCCGACGGCACTAGACCAACTCCTGACGAGCTAGATCTACCTAAATTCAACCCGACTAGCTAAATTTGAAACTGAACTTTTCTTTTTACCACTCACCAAAGAAATAGGAATCTACCCAACTTCGAGATACCAACTGCAAAAATGAATAGCAACAAAAGCCATTGTCCCTGGTGCAATAGTAAGTATGCTTCTTGGGGAGCATATTCTAATCATCTAGAGAACAAACATCCCGACAAAGTCGGGCAGACATTCACCCCTTCTGTGTGTCGGCAAACCAACATCCCGTAGCATATAGAGGCCCAGATAGAACAATCAGGCCCCATATTGACCTACGAAGGTGAGGCTTCTCGCTAACACATTTCAGATATTGATCAGGCTAACTCTAGACGGTGAAGGTTATGGCAGTAGGATTTCAGATAATGATGAGGATGACTTAGGTCAAGATATTGATGAGGATGACCTCGGCCGAATACAATAACTCTATGGAGATTTCGCGCCTGTGCAACATGATGATATTGATGATCCGGCAAATGACTCGGATGCAGAACCAATTCACGAATCATCCAATTCCCCCCCTACCAACGCATATAATACCGACGTGATTCGGCAGCTGCTGGGCAGATATTACGCTGGCAAACCACTCCGAGACTATCCATTTCGGAATCAGTGCTTGGCCGAATACAATCATCTCCATCCATTCCATAATGCACGAGATTATAAGCTTGACCGGTTTTTCACCCTCAGCAAGGTCCCAAAAACGAGGATTGACGATTTCTTCCGGGACAATATTTTGCAGAGATTACCAGCTGGCATTCCGACGTCAAGTGTCTCTTTCAAATCGGGGTACACATTGTAGAAGCAAATGGACAAAATGGTTGCGGATCCTGAGTGGAACACAGGATCCGTTCAATATGTGTTAAGACCCAAGTCAGATTTCTACTACCGCAATATAATAGATTGCATTAAATATCTATTGCGGCAGAGAGCATTTGTGACCCATGTGGTCTGGGAACCGGTGAGGTTATTTAACAAGGATAACGACCGAATATATTCGGAGATGAATACAGGATCTTGGTGGTGGGACCAACAGGTATGCACTGTAATTACCCTACCATGGATTCTTACTTACGTCTTACAGAAGCTCATTCCCGTCGGGTCTACACTGGTCCCTGTCCTTTTAGCGTCGGACCAGACGCATCTCACCAACTTTTCTGGGGACAAGAAATTATGGCCTCTATACATGAGCATAGAGAATATAAAGTCCAGTATGCGCAATAAACCGACTATGAATGCTTGGATCCCAATTGCACTATTACCCATCCCCCCGAAACGTCTCGACAAAATTCCTGGGAACCCTACGGAAGCCCAGGAATTGGATGCCCTCCAGGTTACGTATGAGATACTGAGCTCCATTCTCAGTCCCTTAGCTGACGCAAGTCAGCAAGGGATTGACATGGTATGTTGTGATGAGAAGGTACGCAAATGCGTGCCTAGGTTATCTGCCTGGCTGGCAGACTATATGGAGAATGTCATAATCTATGGAATTCTTTCAAATCGATGCCCGGTCTGCATTGCCCCACCCAATGAATTTGGGGACCTTCCAGACATACCATACAATACACGGCAGCATTCCCGGTATGCCACGGCATTTCATAAATCCAACCTGCAGGTGCTAGAATCTGACGGGGTTAAGAGGATCAACAACGCCCTTTAGCATATCCCCAACTGCAAACCTCATACTCTTTTTCGCGGGGATACTTTGCATACACTTCTCCTGGGCATGCTTACCCACCTCATGAAATGGATCTAGGAATTCCTAGATCACGTCGGATGGCTCACGGTATTTGATCACATATGGTCATGATTACCCCCCTTCCCGGGTTTTACAAGACCAAACAAGGCCTACCATGCTGTCTCATAATGGCAGGGGAAAGAAATGCGGAATCTGCTACGGGTACTGCTGGCCATCTTCACGGCTGCACTAAGCCAGACATCTGACGCTTATATGATCACTACCCGACACAAGGCATCTTGCCGTAAGGCAATCTTGTGTGTTCGGTATTTAACCGATTTTATTCTGGTCGCACAATACAAGGTGCACACCTCGGGGACAATACAATCAATGAGGGATTGCCTCGAGGACTTTCACAAGTACAAAGAAGTATTTCTCCGGTTTCGGGCAACCAAGTCCTCCAGGGCCGCCGCGACGATGGCATCGAAAGACCTTCGTACGGAATATCACCGACTGCTCGTGTCGGATGAATTAGGTCCTGCCACACCGACTAAACGCTGAAAGCTTCAGGAGGAGCAGGCACAAGAAAATGAGGAATTGGTGAATGACACGCTGACCAGTGGGGCACACTACAATTTTCCGAAAATGCATTTGATTTCACATTTTGCAGATCAAATAGCCAAGTACGAATCACTTCCCCAATATTCGACGGAGATTTGTGAGGCCTCCCATAAGCCTCTGAAAGACGCATACTGGCAGAGCAATCATGTCCATGCCGTGCCCCAAATCATTCACGCTTACACACGGGCACACAGTTTCGCCATGCGGGAAAGGAATCTTGAGCAATGGATTCGTGATCTACCAAACATGCCCGACGCAATACGTACCATCGTTACTCCCCCACGTCTGAGTTTATATCTGCCTAGCGATGCTGACCCTGAGATCATGAGAACTAAGTTGCAAGGACAGTTAACTGTAATAGATATACATGATCTTAAGACTTTGCAGACCCACTACAAACTACCCGACCTATTAACGCTTACGGCTAGGTATCTTGCACGGTACCCTTACTGTCAATCATCCGACCCCGAAACCGACGTGGCCCGTCTCATGGATGCACCCCTCGAAGCATTCATCACGCTTCAAGTTTCCGTTCCGACCTTTAATGATGATGGACAGATGATACACCATCTATGCTGCACAGGAGGTAAGTTATTCCGCAACCAAGACGAAAGACATGACTGGGTGTTTGTCCAACGTCATAAGTCCTCAAAGGGGAAAGTCCCCGGTGGACTTGACGGCAGGGTTCCTGCCAAACTAAATGCTTTGTTTAAATTGCGAGACATAGCAGCCAAAAATACGTACCGCCTTGCTCATGTTTCACTAATGACTATAGTCAGATCATCGACGCTAGATGGCCTAGAGGGGATGGTGCGCGTCAGGCTGCCATGGAAGAATCATGTGATATCAATTGCAGATATAGAAGGCATGGCCCACCTAGTCCCGATCAAGGATGAGGAGCTTTATATTGTAAACAACCGCATTGATCTTCATACATGGAATGATATTCATGACGGAAACTAGCTAGCAGAACAATAAATAAAGATATAGCTAGCACAACAATAAAAGAAGTTGAATAGAATATTTCGCAGTCAAAGAATTAAATGTCATACACGTGATATCTAGGAAGTAACATAGACTAAGTCAGATCATCTGACGGAATACGGGCAAGGAATATACGTTCAACGGCATTGCAGTGACTAATCGCGTCAGGATTTTGTTGCGAAGCAGCAGGGGCGCTAGTGACGTCCAGATTTTGTCACGACAAATAGGGACGTCCGGACGTACAGGACGCACAGGACGAAAACTCGCGTCCGGACGCTTGGTGGTATGTCCTGACACACATTTTTTTTTGCTGATGATCGGCATCAGCATCAGCATGGCTAGTGGCCGCCAGGTCGAGATTTTCAGGTTTCAGTACCACCTGATTTTGGTACTTCAGCCTTTCATCCTCCCCTTTAGGGAGATCTCCTGATCTCCTGGTCAGTATATCCGGCTTACCACCAGCTTTTCCAGGCCGATACTTGATCTTGAAGTTGAATCGAGATAAGAACTCCGACCACCTAGCCTGCCATCGGTTCAGCAGCTTAGTGGTGGTAAAGTACTCAAGATTCTTATGATTGGATAGCACCTCGATGATCCCCTTGGCTGACTCCAGATGTGGCCTCCACTCCTCGAATGCTCGCACAATGGCTATTAACTCTTTATCATAGATTTCATAATTACACTGAGCTAGAGAGTGCTTTTTTGAGAAGTATGCCACTGGGTGGAGGATCCCATTAACATACTAAGACAAGATTCCCGCGGAGACATAGTCGGAGGCGTCAGTCTCCACGATACATTCACTGTCCGGATCGAAATAGGCCAGGATCGGTGCTGAGCAGAAAGCTTCCTTGAGGTTCTGGAAGGCAGATTGGGCTTCTGGATTCCAGTCGAAGCGCCGGTCTTTCTTGGTTAGGGCGGTGAGGGGGGCTACGATCTTCAAATATCCCAGGATAAAACGCCGGTAAAAGTTGGCGAACCCTAGGAATGCCTGGACATCCTTGAGGTTCGCTGGGATTTGCCATTCCTGGACAACGGTAACTTTGGCAGGGTCCATCCTGATGCCCTCCGTGGTGATGATTAACCCCAGATACTTGACCTCTTGCACATGAAACTTGCATTTCTCGGGCTTGAGGTACAATCCGGCTTGCTCCAGCTTCTCCAACACTTGACGAACATGGATTGTATGCTCTGCCAGGGTATCCGAATAGATCAGGATATTATCAAGGTAGGCTGTGCAGAACACATCCAGAAAGTCTCGCAGGGTGTCATTAATAAAGTGCTGGAAAGAGGCCGGGGCGTTAGTCAACCCAAAAGGCATAATATTATACTCAAAGTGGCCATAACGAGTTCGGAAGGCAGTTTTTCACTCCTCCCCCTCGGCGATCTGTACCAGGTTGTATGCCCCTCTCAAGTCCAGTTTGGTGAACCACTTGGCCTTGGAGAGCCTGGCTAATGTCTCCTGGATTAGGGGTAGGGGGTACCTGTTTTTGACCGTTATCTCGTTCAGGCCACAATAATCAACATACAACCGAAGGGAGCTGTCCGATTTCTTCACGAACAGCACCGGGGCACCCGCTGGTGAGGAGCTGTGGCGAATGAAGCTCTTGTTGAGGTTTTCTTCCAAGTACTTCTACAGGGCTTCCAGCTCAACCCGGGACATTCCATAGAGAGGCCCATAGGGGGAGGTTTTACCTTCTACTAGCGGAATAGTGTGGTCGTATGGTCAGTGTGGTGTGAGTTTCTCTGCGGCCTTTTCCGAGAACAGATCAATGAACTTGTGATATTCATCCGGGACCATAGCCTTCCACTCCTCCTTAGGCCGCATCTTGTTGATTTCCAGGTTAACCTCGTGTATAGATAGAGCATGAGCCTTCAGCTTGTGTTTCCTGGTGAGGTAAGCGAAAGCCCCTGCCCCGATGAAGCTAATATTCAGAGGTTTTTGGGGAACCGGGGGCACAGGGGAAAAAATGGGGGAAACAGGGGGACTAGGGGGTTTAGCGGCATTGATGTGTACGGACTGGTGTGCTATCTGGGTCGGGTGGGTTATCAGGGGTGGCAAGGCACACAACCCAGTGATGGTAGCCTTTGGGTTCCCACAGTGCTTTTTGCAATATTGGCTGTTGAACTGCAGGGTATAGGAGCCGAAGCTGACCGATACATTGTGCATTCTAAGCCAGGGGATTTCAAGGACAATCAGGTATTTGAGCTTTATCACGAATATTGGGAGGTTTGCCTCGGAGTGATCCCCGACCAGGGCAGGCACGCAAGCAATATCGGTGATATCTCTGGAGGAGATGGGTCGACCATCGATGACATCCAGAACGTGGGGGGTTTTGAGCTTGGACGTGGGTATAGCGAATTTACTGACAAAGGCCTGGTCAACGAATGCAATTTTTGAGGCTCCGCAATCCTTAAGGGCTGACATGGTGATTGTTCTATCATTGATATTGAGAGAGATAGATACAACAAAATGCTCGCTGAACAAGCGAGATTCGTCAACAATAGAAGAAGTGGAATATACAGAAAATACTGACAAAGACAGAGATAAATGGCCTGGGGCAGGTCCCTTGCTAGTGTCAGTAACTAGGCAAGGGACAGGGCTTTTCCCGCCTCGTCAACCTCCTCGATCCGGGCTTCCGAGATGGCATGAGCAGCCAGGGAGTGATTTTTTCAGAGGGGACATGCCGCAACAAAGTGGTCCCCTTTTCCACACGCAATGCACAACCTGTTCATTCGGTGGTGATCTCTCTCCTCCTGGGTTAACCGTGGCCTACCTGCTGACAGGTCCATGGGGGCAGCCCTACTCGCTACCAAGGAGGGGTACGCAGGCTTGTTGACTGGTGTGGGTTGTTGTTGTTGTTGGGTGCGTGCTGTCAGGAATAGGGTACGGGGAGTCGAGGTCGGGAGTGTCTTTTGGGGGGCTCTGAGTGCCACTGTCTGTTGTTCCACCCAGCTAGCTTATTCAATAAGTTCCTCTAGGGTCTTGGTTAGTGGGCAGTAAACCAGAGCCTTTTTCAGCTCGAAGGTAAGCCCGTCTTTGAACTGATCGAGCTTGGCTTTGTCATTTCAATTGAGCTCTGCTACTAGCCTGGAGAACTCAGTGACATAGGCTAACAGTTCGTTGTGTTTTTGCTTGAGCTCTCGCAGGGCCCTGCTAGTAGTTCCTTTAGGGTCAGGGTCCCCGAAGGCTCGGTTCAGGATTGCCATTAGTGCCGGGATATCTACCAGATCAATTCCCGTTGCCTTGACAAAGGGCTGTACCTGGTCCATAGATTTACCCTCTAGTAGGCCATAGATGTATGAGAGCTGGTGGTGAACCGTAGGGAACTTCGCCGAGTCCCCAGAGAGTTTTATTTGTACAGAGTTTTTCCATGCTCATAACCAGCCCCGGTCCCCATTAAACTTGGGTGGGGTTGGTAGGTCTTGTGTTTTCTGGTTCTTTGGACCATCGGCCAGGTCTAAAGCATAAGTCAATCGCCGGATGGTTATCCTATCCTCTGCTGCATCTTCTCGAAGGAGAGTTATTTCGTCTTCGGCTTCTCGGATTCGCCTTTCGGCTTTCTAGAGGTCCGCTCCTTATTGTTCGCTGATGGCATAGGTGTCTGTGAAGATGTCGATCACAGTTCGTTGGTATGTTGATAGTTCTGCCAGGTCTGATAGGATCGGAGTCGCCCTCCAGGCTGCAAATCTATCGGTGGTAGTGTAATGTTTGCGGACATCATACCGGTTGGTCTGAAAGATCCAACGTAGTGTAACGAGGGCTCTGGGGGACAAGGCGACCAAGGAGTATGCCGGGGAAGTGGCAAGGGCAATCGCATACATAGGAGCACTACGTGTGTGATTGGGGGAAAGGCTAGGGTAAGACACACGTAGGAACGCTACGTGTGTGACCAGGGGAAGACTGAGACAGGGGCAAGGGCAAGAGGCAAGAGGCAGAGAGAGGCAGAGAGAGGCAGAGGGCAAGGGACACGAGACACGCGGAGGCAGTTGCCGCGTATGTCAAGGGAGGCAGCTGTACTGCAGAGTTGTTCGTTCGAGACAAGGATGTGTACAAGGGAGGTGCACAAGCGCTGGGGGAAGCAAGGTCCTGTATTGGGTATACAAGACGTTAGATGGGGATCTAACGACAGTATGAGGGACAGGCTCTATATATACATAACCCAGCCAGGGCAATGGAGGAAATAAGCTTCCCTATCTTAGAAGCCAAGCAAGGTAATGATAACAATAATCCATCACCTGCGATCGCAGGTGATGACAAAGACAACAATAGCAATGACCCGTCACCTGCGATCGCAGGTGATGACAACTGAACACACAGTTGTTACATATATGTGCGAGAAACTCATGCTCTTGGGGACATATATATATATATGCGAGAAACTCATACTTTTGGGGATATATATATATATATATGCGAGAAATCCATGCATTCACATGCATATATATATATATATGTACGAGAAACTCGTGCTTTTGGAGACATATATATACATATATGCGAGAAATCCATGCATTCGCGTGCATATATATATATATATATGCGAGAAACTTGTGCTTTTGGAGACATATATATACATATATGTGAGAAATCCATGCATTCGCAGGCTTATATGTCTCCAAAAGCATGAGTTTCTCGCATATATATATATAAGTCTCCAAAAGCACCAGTTTCTCACTTATATATATATATAAGCCTGTAAATGCATGGATTCTTATGAAACATATCACAAAGCGTGAACTCCGCACATATCTCAATACTACGACTACGATTTCCCAATATGACTATTACCAGGCCAGGCATTGGATAGTATGGCACCCGCGGGCGAAAGGGGCTGAGCGCCATTAGTCACTGTCATGCCACTTCTCTTGTTATCGCTTATCTCATTGTTCTCAGAAAGTCTAAATTGTCGGCCTTAGCAGTCGGCCTTGGCAACTATCATTTTCCTGTATATATACCTCCCTTCCCTGTGCATTTTCCCTTCGCTCTCTATCCCAGCACATTACAGCTAGCATTAGAGTAACTATTGGAGTGTGTATTATGGCGAGTATTAGAGCGAGTATTAGAGCGAGTATTAGAGCGAGGATTGGAGCGAGTGTTAGAGTGAGTATTGGAGCGAGTATTAGGGCGAGTATTAGAGCGAGTATTGGAGCGAGTATTAGAGCGAGTATTAGAGCGAGTATTAGAGCGAGGATTGGAGCGAGTGTTAGAGCGAGTATTGGAGCGAGTATTAGGGTGAGTATTAGAGCGAGTATTGGAGCGAGTATTAAAGTGAGTATTGGAGCGAGTATTAGAGCGAGTGTTAGTGTGAGTATTAGAGCGAGTGTTAGTGCAATTGGAGCAGCGATTGCATGCTCTATATATATATCTATTACTTCTGTGTATATAATTATTAGCAAATACAATAGATATTTCTGCTATGTGCATATTCAATAGCTGCAATAGTGGCTATGTACCTGGCTGTCGTACATGCAAGTGGTGAGCGGATGTGCATTGTAGAACAGAGAGATTATGGGCTATCCGTTAGCAATGCCAGCGGTAGAACCTATAGCGTTGGGGATGAGCAGCCCGTTCCATGTTGCATCCAAGAGGAGAAAGCATCTGCAAAGTGCATGTGTTGCATCCCAGGCGCACGAGTACCACTCGAGCACCGTCCGAGTGCGTACGGACGCTCATGTGCCGAGCGTTTGGCATCCTGATCTTGAGTTTGTCTCACATGCGTCCTAAACGTCCCAGGCGTCCAGATGCACAGGACGCAAATAATATTTTTGGTGATGATGCTGGCTATAATGGAGTTTCGATTATACTTTCCTTTACTGAATATACCTTAGCATTATCATTGGAATCAGTAAGCTCGGCCTCAGCGTCAGATGATGAAAGGTCGTCCTCTAGAACCTGGCCATCACTTTCATCCTCGGAGTCCTATGCTATAGTGAATAATATATCACACTTCTGAAGGGAGAGATACATACAGGTTCAATATCCTCAACTGCATCACTTAAATAATCTTCCGCACCCCATTCAGCTATTTCCATTTCCTGTATGATCTGATCAGTTATGGCAATTGCATCGTCCTGTGCATCTGGCTATTCAATTGGGCCCTCGAACCATGCGTATACTTGGCGTGAAATGGGCTCAACACTAACAATGACACTAAACTTATTTACTGGCTTTGTTCCCGTTTCTTCCAAATCATCTTCTGGAATTGTAAATGCCAATATATTATCACCTTCGCCTAGCTCAAGATAAAACTTCTTCTGCGCTTGGGAGAGCCCATACCAGCGATATAAAATATATGCCTTCTTCTGAACTAACATTACTTCCTAGGTCTTTTGGACAAGTCATTCGAACTTGCCATATTGTACATTACTGAGCTGATTCCTCTTTGTCCCAATTGGTGTACTGGTAATAGTGGCATACTCACTCTCCGCCACGCCAGCTTTGAGAGCCCTATTAACTTTTTAGCGCTTCCAGTCCTTAGCTTGTTCGAATGCTAGAAGTGGACCCAGCAATCTTTTCTAAGTTTCCCGGATTTTTCTGGTGTGTGGATTGGTTGACATTCCCCAAACTTTATGACTTCCACTAAACTCTTTGTCTGGGTCGAATTCTTTTAAGCCCCAAGGAAATTCCACATACTTCTTATATGGGTTTACTGGTGTAACTAGGCCTGGGGTAGGCGCGGCTAGGATAGGCGTGACTGGTACAGTTGTCACAGAAGTCTTTCTCCATTTGCATTTATCTGTTGTTCGATTCCCGGATGTTGTGTTTCTCTTTGATAGTGTCTTCTTTTTCTGTACAGGGCCTACCATTATGATCCCTTGCTTTGATAGTCTGTTTTTTTGGCTATACACTTTCTTGTCAGATCTATAGATGTTCTGGACACCGTCCGTAATACCGTCCATGACACCATCTGTAACACCGTCCGTGACACAGCCCTTAGAGCACTTTGGATCATGCATGACCTTGGAGCATATACCTACAGAAATGAGGCCTTCTAACTAGTGCTAGCGATAGCTAATAGTGGGTATTATACTGGACACAGTATGAGACTTCTACAATTCAGCGAATTACACTATCTTTCCAATTCAGGCAACCCGTAAGGACACAACCTTTGAATATTCTGAGGCCAAGTTATGTAGGTTAAAATGTCTGTAATGCCTCCGTCTGTAATCTTTCCACTTGCGACTTGCATAGCTAGTCTCCAGTTATAGAACTTAAAGCACTTACCTCTGAATTATCATGAGCATAATTTATGTGGGTTGAACTATCAATGTTTGTTGTAAGAAATGAATGAGATTCTCAGATACCTCACAAGTTACAGTGAGTTGAAGTGAACAAATTAGCAAATTGAACAAAGAGGGAAATTGAATAAAGGCATGCATTCATTCTTTGTATGCAAGCAAACGATCAAGACTACAAGCAAACTTAGATATCACGAACCGAAAAAGGAAAATGTGACTTGTATTACTACTAAGCAAGTATGTGTCACTAAGCGCATAGATGCATTCCAAATAAACCAGATTTATTATTTCTTAAAATTCATGGTTATAGAGCTAATATGGGCAATATGGATATTTGAACAGCCAGGCCTGATAAGATGCTCTTCCATTGAGCTGACCATCTCAAGCTGTCTATCTAGACCTGCCCTCCTTTTTTCCCTCCGCTTCCCATCGCGAGCCCTTCGTTGCTTGCGGAGGAGCTGCTATTTAGCATCCATAGTCCTGAGGGTGGCAACCTCATCCCTATCCTCATCAGGCAAATGACTTAGTACTCGTAATGGGGAATGGGGCTTCACTGGGCAGAAACCAAAAGGGGCGGGGTCTAAAATCATGGGACGTTCTTGGAAGGCAGAAGCAGATGTAATAAATTGGGATAATTCATATTGCGTGCTTGGGACAGGCTTCTCATTCTCCTTGTTCTCCGGCTGCTCACTAGGAAAATCGTCTTCAACTTCCTCACCATCTGTAGGTGCTTCGCTTGGGGTAGTAGGGACTTCTACTGGCCTGCGAGACTGGTAGTACTACAGATATCGGTTCCTAAGATCACTAGAGTAAAATTCGGATTAGCCACAGGCTTATAACAAGGTCCTATTATTTTCAAGTGATGTGCCCACCACACTGCTATAGTACCTATTTCTGTCTACTGGAGCCTTAACTATTTTCTACCACTACAAGCTATAGTGCTTTTAGTATGTGCAGTTGCCTATGGCTTCCAAAAGCTCAGTCCCTAGGAAGCAATGAAATACGATTAGAATCTATCCAGTGCAACCAGTTAATTGGGCAAGCCCATTAAGCCCAGAATCGCAAATACCAAGAATACATGGGATAACTGCAAAACGATAATATTGGGCAAGAAACTAAGTATGAGAAGTTTATACCTTGGGGCCATACTTTACTCTGGGATTCCTGTGCTCAAGTTGGTATGCATAGTGTTGTTCAGTATGTGAGATCTTGAGGATGAAGATTACAGTAGTTGAAGAAGTAGCATAGTGATTGCTATTACTGTAGTTGAAGGAGCAGCGAGGACATACAGATTTTATCTACCATTGCTATGGCCACTATCTGGCTATGGTCCACCCTCCAGCCCCTTGATGTCTCTATTGCTAAAGTAAAGGAGTCTTAAAAACAAGATAAGACTATACAACTTAGAGCAAAGAAAAAAAGCTAATACCCGATCGGTATATGGCTGGTCATTACATGTGGAGGTATCTTCTACACGATTGGGAGTTTGATACGGTTGGAATCACCCGGCGGTTAGTTGGTTGTCTTGTCAGAGATTGTTTGTCTTGTCACGGACTAGTTAACTTATCACTTTGTTGTCTTGTTATGGATTGACTGTCTTGTTATGGATTGGATTGTCTTGTCACGGATTGGATTGTCTTGTTACGTACTTGTTGACTTGTTAGTCAGTTGGCACTTAACTTGTCACAGACTGATCATCTTATGATGGACTTATCACTGAGTGATTGGGTTGGTATGTACTAGTTGACTAGTCTGGTTGCACTACCCCTCATAGTTGTCATAGACTAGTTGACTTGTTAGTCTCGATCAGACCCTCGTAGAGGTTGACTTGTGAGGAGGGTGTTGTGCCAACCAGACTATTGACTTGTTACGGACTAGTTGACTTATCACGGAATAGTTGACTGGTCACGGAATAGTTGACTTGTCACAGACTAGTTGACTTGTTATGGACTGGTTACTGCTGAGCAGTTTGGTACTTGTGGTTATCCCAAGCAGGTGTAGGTATTTCATAGCATTACCGAATATGGTCACATACCGTAGAGCTCCAGTTATTTGGTAGCATAATTTCAAATTAGACGTCATACTTAAGTAGTATTTCTGTTGAGGCTTAACTAAGCAACTTCACCCAACAGGTATAGATTTCACTAGCTAAGCAGCATTAGCCACCAGATCTTAGCATACTACTGAGTATGTAGGCCAGATTGAAATAAGGCTACTGAGTAACTAGTATGTACTGATCTAAAGTAGAATAAAGAGGTATGTAAACAGGATACCGTATCCACTGGCAAACAATGATCTTTGTCAGTTTAATGACATAGGCTAAGCTTATGCAGTAAAGGTGATATCCGAGTGCAAAACAGGTGGTAGTAACATGCTTACTGACTTGCTAATAATGATGTCTGCAGCAAAAGTCAGAGAACTGACAAGGATCATTATTCGCCAGTAGATACAGTATTACAATATCCAGATAATTCCTAGAATAGGCAATAGTTATCGAATATGAGCAACGAGTTTTTTCTTTTTTAAAAATGAAAAATAAAAAATAAAATAAATGAATAAAACTATATATATATATAGCATGTAGGTATTACCATTTCATATTAGCCTAACAATATGGCAGAGAACTATTACAACCTGGATGATGAAGAGTCATTTAAATGCTTCAGAGTATTGTGGGAGCAGAACAATGGACTACAATATTTCCTAAGCCTGAGTAGCAGTGAATTGGTAAAATTTGAGGCTATACTGTTAGTTATAGAACGATTGGACCCAAGCAGGATTGAGTCTCAAGTAGCAGCCCAAGTACTCCTTGAGCTGATCTGGATAGGTCGGTACCACTTACGCTCTGGAGCCACATCTTCCTGGGATCCATTTTATCTAGATGACTACACTCTTTATGATTTATTGTGGGTTACTCTTTTCAACTTTTACCTGACTCTCTGCCGACCAACTACCAATGGCATAGGTGTATTATCCTGAGGTTTATGTGAAAATTGACAATTTCCATTTGTAAGTTGACACTGGGCCGAAGAACATCTAAGCCATAACTTACCTTATTCTAGGTGCTTTCCGAGACCCATCGAATACTAGATGCCTTGGTGTCTCGACGTCGTGTATTTGTGCCCCAACCATGGTACCCATCGCCCAGAATAATAGTACAATATTATGAGGAGTGCATCTCGCTTCTACCTTCCCAAAGGCATATTCTTGATGTTGCATCTAATCACAATGTTAGGCTAACTTTATGTAGACCTCCAGAGATTATCAACTTCTACGCAATGCCTGACTGGACTTGGAGATGCTCTTTACTATAATGGAACACTCCCACATCTAGTAAGAGCGACACGGACATGGAAGTAGATATGATTGCGGACAATGTTGAAGAGTGTACAGTAGATTCGGAGTATAGTAGTTCCTCAGGCACATCCTGCTTAACTAATAGTGAAAGCTTTGGCTCTCTAAGCGAGCTCTAGGGGTCATCTTCTAGTTTGGAAAGCTTACAAGCTTCAGAAGCATCCGAAGCGTCAGAAGCCTCAGAAGCCTTAGAAGCATTGGAAAATGACGATTGGAGTATGCATTGGCCTGCGCGGAGGATTGCGGCTTTGGATTAGAATTAGGTTTGGTGTGCAGTAGATATGCAAGGGTTGGCCAATAACTGACATTTCTTTCCTACTGTATCCTTACTTGTGTAACCTTGTATATAACGTTGAGTTTTTGAATTGAAGAGGCATTGCAAGTACCTATGGCATTAGATATGCGACTTTCGAAGCCACCCACTTTTCCATGACAGAAGTGGTTTTCCGTGACAGAAGTAGTTTTCTATGACAGAAGTGGTTTTCCGTAACAGTAGCGGATTTCCATGACAGAAGTAGTTTTCCGTGACAGAAGTCCGTGATACTGTCCCCTCTGTCCTAGAAAGTTAATAAATATGTTCAATTCCCTAATGTATTGCTTGACCAGTCCACCAACTATAACAGCCTGAAAGTATCAACCGCTAACCCCTTTTACCAATATGTCTATCTCTTCAAACATCCTGGTCCCTTCATTTGCAATAGATTCGTCCCTCACTAGGATTCTAGGGGGTACTGCATTCAAGTGGAAGGCCGAGAAGTCTGCCTGTTTCATAGAATGGTGGGAGATAACTGAATAGGCCGGCAAAGTCTGTGACAATCTTGCCAAGGACATGCTGAATCAAAACAATATTAGCCCACCATGATGGGATTCCAAACTGCGAATGGCAATACACTGGGCTCAATTCGGTTAAGGCACAAAAGTCAGTAGTGGAGAACCTTTCATATGTTGCTTAGGTTGCAACAGTTCGTTACAGCACCTGAGTATATTCAACTTGGATATGACATATATGAAATCACACCTGAGCTCTAGGAGATGCCGCACTGTAACTGGGCGAAAGAAGGAGGATATTGCCAACATGTTTGTGAGAGTAATTATATAATCCGTGCCAATGCAAAATATACAGACTGATATGATCTGGAGGCTGCAACTACTACTGCTATACAAGTTCCTCAATTTAGTGATGATGTACTAATTTTAACATGAACTGATGAAAACGGTCATTGCATCCAACCTACCTTTCCGGACAATCAAGCATCCACAATTCCACCACCTCCTAAACCTTCTCAGGTCTCGAATAAATATCTCCAGTGCAACTACACTTCGGCGTAGTATACATCATTATGCAGCAGAAATTCAAGCAAAGCTCAAGAAAAGCCTTCCAGACAATACATTGCTTCACCTCGCTACTAACTATTAGACCTCACCTAATAAATTAGCATTTATAGGTACAATACTCCATTACATAGACAAAGAATAGCAAGTACGTTAATATACTATTGGATTCCAATTCCTTGGAGGGGAATCTCATAATGCAGTACAACTGGCCAATAAGCTAAGCTAAATAATCCAGGATTTGGGTATCACTAGCCAAGTCTTAGCTATTGTCTCCGACAATGCTAGTGTCAACATAGCACTGGCCAAGCATTTATAAGCAAATGTATTCTGTCCAAAGTGGAATGCGGAGCAATATAGACTTCCCTGCCTTGCACATGTTATCACATTGGTAAGCAACCAGTTCATGAAAGAACTTAAGTCAAGCCTAGATAATGATGACACTATCTCATCTGCTCCTCAAGTGGAGACTTCAATCAAAGTACTGCAAGGGTATACGCCAGGTACATTTGTGCGATCAGTATGCAAGGTTAGTTATATTTGCTCTGCAATAACCCTGTCATAGAATTCCACATGTCACGGAATTACTCAATGTCACGGAATTCTATATGTTACGGAATTCTACAATATCACGGAATCCTATCCCCCAATCCTATATGCTAACTGTTTTCTAGGTTCGGGAGCTGTGTAAAGCTATAGTGGCTAGTCCTCAATGGTTGGCACAATTTAAAGAACTCCAAAATAACACTCCCATGCCAATGTGCCTCATACAGGACATCAGAACTCGGTGGAACTCTACCTTTGATATGCTTATATGAGTATTGCAACTACAGTCATACATTGAACAATGGATCAGTCTGACTATAACTGAAGGAAAGTATAGCCTATTGTGGCTGAGTAAAGAAGAATGGGCCCAAGTTCAGGAAGCTATAATTTTTCTGAAACCGCTCTCTGATTATACATATGCTATTTCCACAGGCTAGCATGCAACTATATACAATGCATTATTCATCTACAATGACATTTTCGACCATATCGAAAAACAACGCAAACGTATACGCAAACTTCCAGCCAGCGCGATGTGGGCACCAGGATTTTTATGTACAATGAAAGGCTGTTACCTCATATTGCAGAAGTATTATTCGAGAACAGAAAAACAATCACTCACCTACAATCTAGTGACTATCCTAAATCTATCTAAGAAGTTATCCTTATAAATAGATTGGGGAAATGTCTCAGTACAGGATCCTACCATGAATTAGGAGGCTGTTAACTGCATACCATATACAGAATATTACCAGTAAGTATCAATTCTATGAACGTTATGGAGTACATTCCATGACAATAAATACATCTGTAACAACAGATGCATTCGTGACAACAGATACATCTATAACAATAGATGCATCCGTGACAATAGATGCATCCGTGACAACAGATGCATCCGTGACAACAGATACATCCATGACAACAGATGCATCCATGACAACAGATGTATCCATGACAACAGATGTATCTGTGATATTATGAAATGAATGAGAATCTGACCTTATTAGGTACTTAGAGTACAGTTTGAGGAATATTTTGATATCAACTATGCTAGGTATGCACCGGAGCCCCAGGCTCAGAAGAGTCGCCTCGACGATTCAGAGCAATCTTACATCATGCATCGACTACAAGAGTAGATAGTGACTAAATCAGAGAATATTCCAGAGGTCAAGAGATATTTAACTAGTGGTCTGGCCATACTAGATGGGTAGTGTCCCCTATCCTGGTTGAAGGTTCATACCATTGAATACCCGATGCTAGCATGAATGGCAAGGGACATATTGAGTATTCCACTAACATCTGTGGCTGTTGAGCATATATTCAGTGGTGCTCGAGATATTTTGCCTTACCGCCGGAACCAAATAGATCACCAGATGATTACAGCGCTAATGTTGACGAAATCTTAGGACTCGATACATGCAAAATATACAGAACCAGACCCTGAGAACACTTCTGCATATGTGGAAGAAGGATTAGCTGATCATAATGAAATTGATATGAGCCAGGAGAGACAGGCTCTCAGATATGACAGAGAATTTCTCTACTACATGATGCCAGTTACTCTAGATGGACCATCAGGAAATGGTGATATAGTGTCAGAGTATGAGAGTAGCATGAAGGGAGAGGAAGAGTTTAAGGGAGATGATCTTGATATGGGAGATACAACTTCTCAAATTTCTAGCCCATTCAACAATTTTAGTACGCAGTCAGTGGGAGGAATTGGCTTATTTCAAGGCAGCCTATTGAGGGAGGAAAGAGGGACCCCAACACTCTGCACCCCACATCGCGGGACTAAGCGCCCTGCCTCTCCATCCGTCAACCTGATGCCTTCAATGGCAATAAGGCTCCAGAAAAAGTTACGGCCCACTCAGTGTAGGAATTACAAAGTGTGAGCCAACATACTTGAGAGAGTGCAAACCGAGGTAGGTATGGTCAATTATCCTTTGTTCATTATTTTTTTCCTTTGTCCTTTGTACTTGAGTTTTGCTTTTTCCTATTAGCTTCCCTTGTATAGGTAGGTTTTTTTTTGTACGTGTGTTTCCTTAATGTGTTGTTTTTTTAGTTGAATTGTAATTATTATGATGAGCGACACCAGGGTGGATTAGTTCTCATGATGAATCCGCGGTTGATACTCTTTTTTATTTTTTTTATTTTGGTCATTGATTACTTACAGGATGTAAATTGAGTTTGGAAAGAATGGGAATAATTTACAATGTAGAACTGTGGGCACTTCTTGGGTGGACGTAGGAATCTTGAGAGCATTTATGTATAAATTATTATTAAGATAGGGTAGATGAAAGGTTTAGAAATTAGAAGCAAATGTGAGAAATTTGGGTGCAAGGAAAAGGATAACATGGGGACAAGTAGGTAGGATGTTTGATATAGAATGTATAGACGTATGGCAGCACAAACAGAGCATAGAGAATGTAAGAGAGAAATTTGAAAGAATGGTTCTAGAAATCATGATAGCAGAAGCAATCCGTGACTAAGAATGGTGACATTGGCAAAAACTATACAAAGGGACAGGAACGGGGTTTGGTGGGATCAGTGCCATGCTGGAAGACAAAACGAGCGATCCGTAACAAGAATGGCAATTCGTAACAAGAGTGGCAATCTGTGACAAGATGGGCAATCCATAACAAGCCGTATGTACGGATGAATAGGAGAAAGAATAGAAAACCCTGGACTTGGCAAATGTACAAGTGTGAACGAGGTTAGTAAGGGATTTTGGCGAGTAATCTGTAGATCACCGATTAATTGGCGAAGTGGTCCGAGGCGAGTTGCAGTAGGCAGAGACCGAGGCGAGTCGATAGCTGAACGAGTTGTAAGGGCCAGAAACTCAGACCGACTCACCCTGTAATACACACTACGTAGGCCAAGTGGTGTTAGATAGTGGAGAACTTTGCAGTGTCCCCATTTAGCTTGATATTGATTGAGTTTTTCCAAAGTTTGAGGTGGGACCTTTCGCTCTTGAATTTTGGTGGAGTGGGGAGGTTCTGTGTTTTGGGGGCCTGAGGTACCTGATTCCCAGGGTTTATGGTGTCCAGGGCCCTAGTCAGGGTTTGGATAGTCCTCTTTTCATTGGCCAAGTCCTTCTAGCAGGATGTAAGGTCCTCTGTTAGTATTGTGATTTTATCTTTGGCTCTGGCCAGTTTATATTGGGCTTCATACATGGCTGCTTCTAGTTACAAACCCATGGTATCCGCAGTGAGGTAAATATCGATGATAGTATTACGATAGTTGTCGAAGTCGGTCTGATTTTTTGGGATTGGCAGTGCTTGCCAGGCTTAGAACCTAGCTCTTAGGAGTGTAGGAGTGGTTTCTTGAGTTGCCATAATGTGGACATACCAGTTGGTCAAAGCGATCCAATGTAGTGTAATGATGGCTCTGGGGACAAGGCAACCAAGGGGTACGCCGAGGTAAGGGCAAGGCTAGAGTAATACACACATAGGAATGCTATGTGTGTGACTAGGGGAAAAGGCTAGGACGGGGGCAAGGGCGAGGGTGAGAGAGGCACACGGAAGTAGTAGGAGGCAGCAGGGCTGCAAAGCTGTTCACGAGACAAGGAGGTGCACAAAGGAGGTGTATAAGCACTGTGAGAAGCAAGGTACTATATTAGGTATACAAGACATTGGATGGGAATCTAATAACAGTGCGAGGGACAGGATCTATATATACATAACTCTGTCAGGGCAAGGGGGAAATAAGCTTCCCTAGATCTCTATCTCGGAAGCTAAGCAAGGTAATAATAATAATAACCCATCACCTATAATCGCAGGTGATGACAAAGACAATAATGGTAATAACCCATCACCTGTGATTGCAGGTGATGGCGAGGACAACTGAGTACATGGTTGTGACAGCTTTGATCCAACTACTGAAATTCTTAGCCTCGTAACTCTCTTGAATAAGATCAAATTGTTACTGATATAAGATGCTAATTTTTAAGTAATATCCTTAACCTAAATGAAATACCAATCCCATTCGAATACTTGAATAGACAAACCTTCGATTTTATTGGAAATAAATCTATTTCTGTTAAGACTTAGTAAAGTAGTTAGGATAAATGACAAACAACACTTATCCTATATCTATTTGCTAATGGAGTGTCTCATATTAAACTGAAGCTTATTTTCTATAAATTAAATAGTTCCAATGCCAAAATCCGAAGTTAAGAGAGCAATCAATATCATGGTGGTGTTACAGTTGAATTCAATAAAACAGCTTATAATAATGAACAGCTCTTTCTACAGTTCATTGAGAAAGAGCTCATTCCAGTACTCAATTCTAGCAATTCCGAATCTACTTCATGTCTACTTATTTTAGATGCTACTGCCTTCCACACTACCGATGATACAAAAATTATACCTTCTCTAATTCTAGATGGCTGTACTGGCCTAATTAAACTACTTAACACTACTATAAATAAACTATTTATGGAATATTTATATCATTTTACCGACTAGTATATTGAAAAGTAAGAGAAGCAACAACTTTCCTTAATAACTAAGGGATGGGCATTAAGTAACAAGCAGATTATGAAAATATATATTGTTGGAGATGCATGAGTCCAATTTTGCAAGAACAAGAAGAATATAATTTGTAAATTATTCTAGAATGTTGAAATCACTCTGCCAATCAATAGAAGCCAAGATCACCTACTTCAGATCAAGGGTATTCCAGCTTTAGATTTTATTATTGGCAATAGAGAGTTCATTACTAGTAGTCTAGTGCCTACTGAGCCAGTATTAGATATTGAGCTGGAAACTTTCTACTGCTCCATTCCTGCTAGTGGGGATAATTGTGATGTATTTGAATATACCTAAGTCATTAAAGATTATGTACATACTATTATCTCCTCCACAGCTCCTCCTTAGATAGATATCATGCTCTCATACTCTTAGATCATTTTGATACTGTAGTATAGGTTTGCTGTATAATGTAGTAGTAGAATATGCATTGCCGTACTTGGTTATTCTGATACCTCTATTTATGCTAGCGAATTTCTTGAGATAATATGGTATGTCCATTGCAGAACCAGGAAAGGAAATCTCCAAGAGTAAAACTGGATAATAGAGTAGATCCTAAGTACTTGCTGAACATGTGGCCGATATGTGGAGACAGGCAGGCACACCAACCAGACTAGTATGTCCATGAGGGAAAGAAATTGGCAAGATAGATATCCTATAGTACTATAGTATTCTATAATATAGATGGAGGCTTAGCAGGCTAAGGCATAGACTTTACCTAAGGCTCTGATGCAACACATTGAAATTGCTAGATAGGGGTTATATATACTTTAGACTAGGACTTCATTATATAACATCTACAGTCAACTTTTAAAGTTACTAATAAAGGATTGCTCTCTTATATACTTAGAATTGCATTCAGATTATCCAGCATATGATATTAGTTCATCTTGTGCAACTACTCTCATTTCTGCAATACTAAAATAAGAGAAGTAACCCGAGATATATACTATATCTAACAGGTAGTAGTAATTCAACCAAGTATCCAATAAAGGAGAAACTTGGGAATGGATCTAATAAGCTGGTAGAGGACATTTTGGTGAATGTAGAGGACATTATAGATCCTGAAAAGGACGCTGTAGAGCATGCACTAGAAACATAGAATATATAAGAGAATATATAGTAAAATATATGAGTAAATGAGATTGATGTATGAGCTAATAATTTCTGAAGGAAAAGAATTCTCCTCCTATATATATACGATTCTAGCAAGCTACAGCACAAGCCAAAGTATACTAAATACATTTTAACATGATTACAACATACTTAATATATTTGAGTTTGTAATAATAAAGTTTGACAAAAGTATAACTTAGAATATAGTTTAACATATATTGTAAGTATATGAAATAGAGCTAAAATAGAGTTATTAAAGTATGAATAACTTAACTAATAATAGAGTTATGCATATGAAAAACATATGAAAATACTTAATCTATATAAGTATCAAGTATATAATTTAACATATAGTGGAATGTAATTAGGAATAAATAATATATGTGTATATGATTTGTAGTGTAAGAGAGAGTATTTGAACGTATTTTTTAATACCCCTCTTCACTAATCATAGCATGAATAGTCAGTAAATAATTCAGTAGTCTCATTAAAAACCAGTATATAAACAAAAAACCCTATGGGAAAAAAGATTTTTATATATAGGAAAAGAGTACTATTGTAAATTATTTAGTTCCTAAAACATCTTCCTGCAACAAGAAGAATTGTGGTCCAGGTATAAGTATATCTTATATACCTATATCTCAACAGATTATGAGCCCGATCTGCTCTACCTCAACTACCATTATCAAATACTTCTACCATGGCTTTACTATAATTAACAATACTTAGTTGAACCTCTATAGGTTCCTATTTTACCCTCTATCACCAATATTTGGTTGAACCTTCTTAGGTTCCTAAGCTACCTATTATTTATACTTATAACAATACTTAGTTGAACACTTAGTTGTTCCCATACTACTTGTTCTAATATATTCAAGTATATTCTCAAATATCAACAAATAATACTCAAATGTAGTTGATAATTTATCAACTAAAGATACCTTTACAAATACCAAATTGAAGTCTATACTTCTTAGTCTGGCTACCAATTCTTAATTGGAAACAGAAGCAGACTTTATTCTTATTAGTATCAAAGCTCTAGTATATAAAAAATGCAAAAGGATTGCTATTTCTAATACAAAAGAGTCCACTTAATCTATTAAATTAATAAATGGTATACTTATTGCAAGAAATACTATTAAGTGAATACCATTCTAATATTATTAGACTTTCATTATAAGCATACCTTAACTAATTATTGGCTTGACTTAGTATAATATCTTATAATTCAGTTACTTTACCTTTGGATTTCAAATAATAAAATTCTAAGATGGTGATAATATTATAGATATGTTCCTATATCAATAAATTATTTAGTCTTGAATATATCTTATGATTGTAATATATCTAGAGTTAGCTTTCCCTATCTCTAAATTATTTCAATATATATTAAGGCTTACTATTACTAGCTAGCTTTATAAGTATTAATTAGATAAATAATAAAAGATAATAAAAAATCAATTTCAAGTTATATTTTTCAATTAGCTAACAATACTATCAGCTGGTACTAAAAGAAGCAAACTTGTGTCTCTACTTCCCTAGTTGAAGCTGAATACATTTTGTTATCTTTAGTAACTAAATAGTAACTATAGTTTACAAAAGCTCTGAAAGAACTTGAATTTTCCCTCTATTTCTGCTCTCATAAGTACAGATAGAGATAGAGCAGTAGGTCTGACTCACCACTTTCATATGAACAATTGTAGAGAAGATATTAATAGTACTTACTATTATATGATTTTATTAAAATTAATAATATTATAGTCTTATATATACTTGGCTTATATAATCTAGTGGATATATGTACCAAAGTAATATCTAGACTAATAATTCTTCTTGCTATAAAAAGATGTTTTAGGAACTAAATGATTTATAATAGTACTCTTTTTCTATATATGAAAATCTTTTTTCCCACAGGGTTTTTTTTTTCATATACAGGTTTTTAATGAGACTGCTGAATTATTTACTAATCATTCATGCTATGATTAGTAAGGAGGAGTATTAAAAAATGTGTTCAAATACTCTCTCTTACACTACAAATCATATATATATGCATTATTTATTCCTAATTACATTCCACCACATATCAAATTATATGCTTGATACTTATATAGATTAAGTATTTTCATATGCTTTTCACATGCATAACTCTGTTATTAGTTAAGTTATTCATGCTTTAATAACTCTATTTTAGCTCTATTTCATATATTTATAATACATATCAAACTATATTTTGAGTTATATTTTTGTCAAACTTTATTGTTATAAACTCAAATATATTGAGTATATTGTAATCATATTAAATATATTTAGCACACTTTGGCTTATGCTGTAGCTTGCTAGAATCATGTATATATAGGAGGAGAATTCCCTCCCTTCAGAGATAATTAGTTCATATAAATCAGCTTATATATCAATTTTATTCACTTTGTAACGACAGCTCTGGGATAAGGCGACCAAGAGGTACGCTGGAGCGAGGGCAGGAACAAGGTGAGACATACGTAGGAGCGCTACGTGTATGACTAGGAAAACTAGGCTTGTCACAGACACCTGTCACGGATGTCACGGACGATGTCACGGGGGGCAGGACGTTCGGAAAGCCGGAGCTAGGGCAAGACACATGTAGGGACGCTACGTGTGTGATCAGGGGAAGGCTGGGATGGGGGGCAAGGGCAAGAGGCAAGAGAAGCAGAGGGCAAGGGGCACGAGATACGCGGAGGCAGTTGCCGTGTGTGTCGGAGGGGGGCAGCGGTGCTGCAGAGCTGTTCATGAGACAAGGGGGTGCACAAGGGAGGTGCACAAGCGCTGGGAGAGGCAAGGCCCTGTATTGGATATACAAGACGTTGGATGGGGATCCAACGAGAGGGCGGAGAGACGGAGATATATATACATGATTCCAAGCCAAGGTCGTGGAAGGAATAAGCTTTCCAAGACTCTTATCTCAGAAGCCAAGATAACAATCACCTATTAATGATACCCGAACAAGCCTGTTCGAGTGTCAAAAACAAGACTAAGAATATGGTTGTGACACTATCCCCCCTTTAGGCTGGAGCTCCAGCGACTAGTAGGCCTAGGCATGGCAACCGGCAAAATCAACACAGGAAACAACAATAAAGGTAAGAACAAGATCCCCAACTCCAAACAACAACAAGAGCACAAAGGTACGACATCATTCAACTGGGCGATACTTCCTCGGGTATTGTTGGTGAAACAGGGTGACCAAATCCTGTGCATTCTCCAAGTCCTCTGTGGGTTGCCAGGTAACCTCCTCACCCCTAACCATTTGACCTTGTACTGAACTCATCCATAGCGCTTCCTGGAGTCCAGTACCTCCTCAACCTCCCACTCCTCTTCACCTGCAATCACCATAGGAGGAGGTGGGGGGTGCTTTTGCCCTGGAAGGGGATCGTCGGCGGCTGGCTCAATCTCCGAGACATGAACGACCAGATAGCGCTTGATATCCCTGGAAAACCTCAGATGGTAAGCATGAGTGCCCATAGCCACTAACACCTCGTAGGGGCCTAGGAACTTGTGATCTAGCTTACGGGAGGGCCGTTCTGTCCGGAAGTGTCGGCTAGAAAGCCATACCTTATCTCCAGGCTGGTACCTTGTAGCTGGCAACCGTGATTATTGGCATATTCAACTTGCCTGGCCTGGGCATATCCTAGCTCAGCCTTCAGGGTATGGTGAAGTTCAGCAATTCCAGCTGCGAATTCCTTAGCCGGGGGATGGGCTTTCTGTGGAGGTGCTAAGGTATCCATGAATCGGGGGTGCTAACCGTAATTGGCAGGAAGGGAGAGGTTTTCGAGGACTCCGAGAACTGGTTATTGGCGGCGAATTCGCAGGTCGCTAGCAATGAAACCCAGTTGTCCTGCTGGTAATTGACGAAAGCCCTCAAATATTGCTCCATAATGGCATTCATCCTCTCCGATTGGCCATCCGTCTGGGGGTGGTAAGCTGTTGACAGACGAACTTTGATCCCCAGAAGTTCGCAGAAGGCTTGCCAGAATTCTGAAGTAAACTGGGGCCACGGTCAGACACCATCGATTCAGGGAGGCCATAGTACCGGAATACATTATTGAGGTAGAGGTTGGCTAACTCCGGAGCGGAGCAGGTATTCCAGCAAGGTATAACATGCCTCATCTTCGTCAACTGATCTACCACCATCAGGATGGCATTGAACCCTACGTCTTCCAGCAATCCCGTCATGAAGTCCATGGTCAGGTGCAGCCAGGGTCGATCCGGGATGTCCAGAGGTTTCAGGGTCCCATATGGGGTGTGGCGGACAGGCTTAGAACGTTTGCAAA
The DNA here is from genome assembly GCA_015179025.1 of Terfezia claveryi. NCBI lineage: Eukaryota > Fungi > Ascomycota > Pezizomycetes > Pezizales > Pezizaceae > Terfezia > Terfezia claveryi. The sequence goes on along the minus strand of WHUX01000159.1, from coordinate 41,940 downwards.
CATGGCAATTCTGTACGTACCGTTCCACGTCCTTCCGCTGGTCAATCCATGTGTATTCCCTAGCTAGCAGCTCCAACGTTTTAGCCACCCTAGGGTGACCTGCAATTAGGCTGTCGTGGTATTCCTTGATCAATCATAGGTGCAGCTCTCCTTCCAGTAAATAGAGCCATTCGAGGTGATAGAGGATACCCTCCTGGACGGTACACTCGGCCAGGGAAATCTTGGGATGGCGGCGCTGGCCGGAATCCACTGTGGCAATAATGTCTTTGGTCAGTGGATCATTCGCGTATGCCCTTTTTACCTGTTGTCGGAGATCACTTCCAGCATCTGTATTGGCCTTGACATCCACAATGTCAGCTTCAGCCTCAACCTCAGCCAGAACATTGGCCGCCAGGTCAAGATTTTCCGGTTTCAGTACCACCTAGTTCTGGTACTTCAGCCTTTCATCCCCCCCCTTAGGGAGATCTCCTGATCTCCTGGTCAGTGCGTCTGGCTTCCCACCAGCCTTTCCTGGCCGGTACTTGATTTTGAAGTTGAACTAGGACAGGAATTCCGACCACTTAGCCTGCCGGCGATTCAGCAACTTGGTAGTTGTGAAGTATTTCAGGTTCTTGTGGTCAGAAAGGACCTCGATAACCCCCTTCGCTGACTCTAGGTGGGGCTTCCATTCCTCAAAAGCCCGCACAATGGCCATTAACTCCTTATCATAGATCTCGTAATTACACTCCGCCGGGGAGTGCTTTTTGGAGAAATAGGCCACTGGGTGGAGGACTCCATTGACATACTGGGACAGGATTCCAGCAGAGACATAGTCGGAGGCATCCGTTTCTACGATGCACTCGCTATCAGGGTCAAAATGGGCCAGGATTGGGGCTGAGCAGAAGGCTTCCTTGAGCTTCCTGAAGGCAGATTGGGCTTCTAAACTCTACTGGAAGCGCTGGCTTTTGTCCATACCCTTTGTTCTTGTCAACGCCGTCAAGGGTGCCACGATCTTCGAATATCCTAGGATAAACCGGCGGTAGAAGTTAGCGAATCCCAAGAAAGCCTATATATCCTTGAGGTTGGCTGAAGTTTCCCACTCCTGGATCGCAGCAACCTTCGCAGGGTCCATCTAGATGCCCTCCGTGGTGCTAATCAGCCCTAGATACTTGACCTTCTGCATATGGAACTCGTACTTTTCCGACTTCAGATATAACCCAGCTCCCTCCAGCTTCTCCAGCACTTGTCGGACGTGGATCTTATGTTTTGCTAGGGTATCTGAGTAGATGAGGATATCGTCCAGGTAGGTGGTGCAGAATACGTCCAGAAAGTCCTGCAGAGTGTCATTGATAAAGTGCTGAAAAGAGGCGGGGGCGTTGGTTAAGCCGAAAGGCATCACATTGTACTCAAAATGGCCATATCGCATCCGGAAGGCAGTTTTCCACTCCTCTCCCTCAGCAATTCGTACCAAGTTGTATGCCCCTCTCAGATCCAATTTGGTGAACCACTTTGCCTTGGAAAGCCTGGCTAATGTCTCCTAGATCAGGGGCAAGGGGTATCTGTTCTTGACCGTTATCTTGTTCAGGCCATGATAATCAACACACAACGGAAGAGAGCCATCCGACTTCTTCACGAACAGCACCGGGGCACCCGCTGGAGAGGAACTGTGGCGAATAAAGCTCTTGTTGAGGTTTTCCTCCAGATACTTTTTCAGAGCTTCCAGTTCCACTCAAGACATCCCATAGAGAGGTCCATAAGGGGGAGTCTTACCTTCTACCAGTGGGATTGTGTGGTCGTATGGTTGATGGGGGGCAAGCTTTTCTGCTACTTTTTCCGAGAACAGGTCAATAAATTCATGGTACTCATTCAGAACCATAGATTTCCACTTCTCCTTAGATCTTGTCTTATTGATCTCTAGGTTCACCTCATATATAGAGAGAGCGTGTGTCTTCAGCTTGTGCCTCCTGGTGAGGTAAGCGAAAGCCCCTGCCCCGATAAAGCTAATGTTCAGGGGTTTTGGGGGTGCCAGGGGGACAGAGGGAACAGGGGAAACAGGGGGAACAGGGGGAGCAGGGGGAGTAGGGAGAACAGGAGGATTGGTGGCATCGATATGCACAGGCTAGTGTACCACCTAAGTTGAGTGGATTATTGGGGGCGGTAATGCACATAACCCAGTAACGGTGGCCTTCGGTTGTCCGCAATGTTTTTTGCAGTAAGGGCTGTTAAAACGCAGGGTATACGAGCTGAAACTGACCGATACATCGTGCATTCGAAGCTATGGGATTCCGAGGACAATTGGATACTTGAGCTTAGTAACGAACATAGGGAGGCTTTCGGAGTGGTCACCAATCTGGACAGGAGTACATGCGATATCGGTAATGGCTCCAGAAGAGATAGGTCGGCCATCAATGACATTGAGGAGGCGAGGGGTTTTGAGCTTAGAGGTGGGTATGGCATGTTTACTGACAAAGGCCTGGTCGATGAAGGCAATTCCTGAGGCTCCACAGTCTATAAGAGCTGATGTGACGAGTATTTTACCATTGAAGGATATCGTGATAGGTACAACAAAATGCTCACCAAACAGGTGAGACTCATCAACAGACATAGAAGGAACAGAAAAAGACGACAAAGACAGGTGACCTAGTGCAGGTCCCTTGCTAGTGTCAGTGACTATGCAAGGGACAGGGCTTTTCCCGACTCATCCACCTCTTCAATCCTAGATTCAGAGATGGCGTGGGCGGCCATCGAGTGGTTTTTGCGGAGGGGACATACCGCGATAAAATAGTCCCCCTTTCCACATGCAATACACAAACCTTGAGTGCGGCGACGGTCCTTTTCCTCCTAGGTAAGACAAGGTCTACCTGCTGACAGGTCTATGGGGGCAGCCCCACCCGCTACCAGGGAGGGGTGTGCAGGCTTGTTGACCGGTGTTGGTTGTTGTTGGGTGCGTGCTATCGGGAAGGGGGTAAGGAGAGTCGAGGTCGGGAGTGTCTTTTGGGGGGCTCTTAGTGCCGCTGTCTGCTGTTCCACCCAGCTAGCTTGCTCAATAAGTTCCTCCAGGGTCTTGGTCGCATCAGGAAAAAAAATTTGGCGTCCGGACGCAGCACCAAGCGTCCGGATGCGATTTTGCGTCCTGTGCGTCCTGTGCATCCGGACGCCCCGGGGTATTGCATTACAATCCGGACGCAACTAGGGCCCTGCGCTGCGTCGCAATACAATCCCGACGCCATTGGGGCAACAATAGCCGTCAAGACGGTGGTTGACATAAGCTCAACGTCTGGATGTCAGAGTTCATTCCCATCGCATCAACAACTCAATTGAGGTTGTTAATGCTATAGGTTCCATGTCTGGCGTTGCTGAACCAGGGCCCCAAATCGCTCTCTTCTACAATGCACACCCGCTCACCACTTGCATGTACGATCTCCAGGTACGTAGCCACTATTGCAGCCATTGAATATGCACATAGCAGAAATATCCATTGTATTCGCTAATAATTATATACACAGAAGTAAATAGAGCATGCAATCGCTGCTCCAATCGCTCTAACACTCGCTCTAATACTCGCTCTAATACTCGCTCTAATACTCGCTCTATTACTCGCTCTAATACTCGCTCCAATACTCGCTCTAATACTCGCTCTAATGCTCGCCGTAATGTGGTGGGATATAGAGCGAAGGGAAAATGCGCGGGGAAGGGAGGTATATATACAGGAAAACCATAGTTGCCAAGGCCGACTGGTAAGGCCGACAATTTAGACTTTCCGAAGACAATGAGATAAGGAATAACAAGAGAAGTGGCAGGACAGTGATCAATGGCGCTCAGCCCCCTTTCACCCGCGGGTGCTGTACTATTCAATGCCTGGCCTGGTAATAGTCATATTGGGAAATCGTAGTCGTTGTATAGAGATATGTGCGGAGTTCACGCTTTGTGATATGTTTCGTAGGAATTCATGCATTCGCGGGCATATATATATATATATATATATGCGAGAAACTCGTGCTTTTGGAGACTTATATATATATATGCCCGCGGATAAATGGAATTCTCGCATATATATATATAAGTCTCCAAAAGCACGAGTTTCTCGCACATATATATATATATGCCCGCGAATGCATGCATTTCTCTAGATGTCTCCAAAAGCACGAGTTTCTGGTATATATATATATATGTCTCCAAAAGCACGAGTTTCTGGCATATATATATATATGTCTCCAAAAGCACGAGTTTCTCGCATATATATATATATATGCCCGCGAATGCATGCATTTCTCTAGATGTCTCCAAAAGCACGAGTTTCTGGCATATATATATATATATGCCCGCGAATGCATGAATTTCTATAAAACATATCACAAAGCGTGAACTCCGCACATATCTCTATACAACGACTACGATTTCCCAATATGACTATTACCAGGCCAGGCATTGAATAGTACAGCACCCGCGGGTGAAAGGGGGCTGAGCGCCATTGATCACTGTCCTGCCACTTCTCTTGTTATTCCTTATCTCATTGTCTTCGGAAAGTCTAAATTGTCGGCCTTACCAGTCGGCCTTGGCAACTATGGTTTTCCTGTATATATACCTCCCTTCCCCGCGCATTTTCCCTTCGCTCTATATCCCACCACATTACGGCGAGCATTAGAGCGAGTATTAGAGCGAGTATTGGAGCGAGTATTAGAGCGAGTAATAGAGCGAGTATTAGAGCGAGTATTAGAGCGAGTATTAGAGCGAGTGTTAGAGCGATTGGAGCAGCGATTGCATGCTCTATTTACTTCTGTGTATATAATTATTAGCGAATACAATGGATATTTCTGCTATGTGCATATTCAATGGCTGCAATAGTGGCTACGTACCTGGAGATCGTACATGCAAGTGGTGAGCGGGTGTGCATTGTAGAAGAGAGCGATTGTGGGCTATCCGTTAGCAACGCCAGCGGTAGAACCTATAGCGTTGGGGACGAGCAGCACGTTCCATGTTGCGTCCAAGAGGAGGGAGCATCTGCAAAGCGCATGTGTTGCGTCCCAGGCGCGCGAGCACCGTCCGGGTGCGTCCGGACACTCGCGCGCCGAGCGTTTGGCATCCTGATCTTGAGTTTGTCTCCCATGCGTCCTGTGCGTCCCAGGCGTCCGGACGCACAGGACGCAAATAATATTTTTGGTGATGCGGTAGGCAGTAGACCAGAGCCTTTTTCAGCTCGAAGGTAAGCCCGTCTTTGAACTGGTCGAGCTTGGCTTCGTCATTCCAATTGAGCTCTGCTGCCAGCCTGGAGAACTCGGCGACATAGGTTGACAGTTCGTTGTGTTTTTGCTTGAGGTCTCGCAGGGCCCTGCTGGCGGTTCCTTTAGGATCCAGGTCCCCGAAGGCTCGGTCCAAGATTGCCATTAGTGCCGGGATGTCTACCAGATCAATCCCTGTTGCCTTAACGAAGGGCTGTACCTGGTCCATAGCCTTACCCTCCAGGAGGCCATAGACGTATGAGAGCTGGTGGTGGACAGTGGGGAACTTCGCCGAGTCCCCAAAGAGTTTTATTTGTACAGAGTTCTTCCATGCTCGTAACCGGCCCCAGTCCCCATTAAACTTGGGCGGGGTTGGTAGGTCTTGTGTTTTCTGGTTCTTTGGACCGTCGGCCAGGTCCAAGGCACGAGTTAGTCTCCAGATGGTTATCCTGTCCTCGGCTGCATCTTCTCGAAGGAGGGTTATTTCGTCTTCGGCTTCTCGGATTCGCTTTTCGGCTTTCTGAAGGTCCGCTCCTTGTTGTTCGCCAATGGCATAAGTCTCTGTGAATATTTCGATCACAGATCTTCGGTATGCTGATAGTTCTGTCGGGTCTGATGGAATCGGAGTCGCCCTTCAGGCTGTGAATCTATCGGTAGGTAGTGGAATATTCGTGGACATCATACTGGTTGGTCTGAGAGATCCAATATAGTGTAATGATGGCTCTGGGATAAGGCGACCAAGGGGTATGCTGGGGCGAGGGCAGGAACGAGGTGAGACACATGTAGGAGCACTACATGTGTGACTAGGAAAACTAGGCTTGTCACGGACACCTGTCACGGATGTCACGGACGATGTCACGGGGGGGCAGGACGTTCGGAAAGCCGGGGCTAGGGCAAAACATACGTAGGGATGCTACGTGTGTGATCAGGGGAAGGCTGGGACGGGGAGCAAGGGTAAGAGGCAAGAGAGGCAGAGGGCAAGGGGCACAAGACACGCGGAGGCAGTTGCCGCGTGTGTCGGAGGGGGGCAGCGGTGCTGCAGAGCTGTTCACGAGACAAGGGGGTACACAAGGGAGGTGCACAAGCGCTGGGAGAGGCAAGGCCCTGTATTGGATATACAAGACATTGGATGTGGATCCAACGAGAGGGCGGAGAGACGGAGATATATATACATGATTCCAAGCCAAGGTCGTGGAAGGAATAAGCTTCCCGAGACTCTTATCTCGGAAGCCAAGATAACAATCACCTATCAATGACATCCGAACAAGCCTGTTCAAGTGTCAAAAACAAGACTAAGAATACGGTTATGACACAATTATACATTCTACTATATATTCTCCTATATATTTTACATTTCTAGTGCATGCTCTCCAGCATCCTCTTTAGAATTCATAACATCCTTTACATTCACCAGAACATCCTCTACTAGCCTATTAGATCCATTCCTAAGTTTCTCCTTTATTTGATACTTGGTTGAATTACTGCTGCCTGTTGGATATAGTGTATATCTCATATACTTATATTAGGTAAGTTATTAGTATTTATTAGATACACTATCTTTAATAGAGACATTAAGAGAAAAAGTGAAAAAACAAGAGAAAAAAAAAAAGAGATACCTGTCCCTCACAAAAGAAGAGAAAGAAAGATATATCTATAGATAGCATACTTGCATTCATAGATGCCACCAAAACTTTTTTCTCTAATATTGCTTTGATCTCTTCCATGCTTGCATTGATATTCTTCTTGAACTCCTTGAACTCCTACTTAATGTTCTCTTCCATATTCTTCTTGAACTCCTTAAACTCCTTCCTAATGTTATCATTATTCTTTTTGAACTCTTCTCTAATGTTATCGAAATTCTTCTTAAACTTCTTGAACTTCTCCTTAATGTTATCGTTATCCTTCTTAAACTCCTCTCTAATGTTATCAAAATTCTTCTTTAACTCCTAGTTTATTTGCCACATAGATACCAACTATGAAATATCAATTAATAACTGTAGAGTGTATATACAAACCTAAAGTAATACCTACCTCAGAAAAACCATATCCTATCATGAACACTTGATTCATTTGGGAGTTGGAGTGAATTTCAGCTTGAATCCCTCAGAGGTTGGAGTGAATTTCAATTTTGTCAGACAGCCAATGATAATATGCCCCGACGTTTTATGCCTACAGATATATGTTAAGATGTCACCTGTAAGTCACTCTTCATTGTATTGCACTTACCTGGGTATTATTCCTTCGTCTTTGCTGCGACAATCTCTTGCGGAGTCCAACATGCCCAAGGCGGTTGAGAAGGTGGTTAAGCATTGCAGAGGAAGCGGATATAAACGACTGGAGAGAGCAGAGAAGTGCGGAGAGTACGACAGAAACGAGACTGGCGGAGAGTACGACAGAAACGAGACTGGCGGAGAGTAGAGAGGATCGCTGGATCACAGCGATGGGATGGGATCCGATGGAAGAGAATGGAAGAAGTAAAAAAGTGTGGGAGGATCAGGGTTAAATAAGGGTTTACGTCAGCTGCCAAACATTACGCCAAGCCCGATGGGAATGGGACAGAATAGACTTGTGATCCCGACCCGAGGTCGCTCCCTGCCCTGAGGTTTATTTAGTGATGAAAAAGAAAACTAACACCGGAAAAGGACGCTCTGCGTCTTCACTGCGTGTGCTACTGCTCTGCACCAATCGAGGTCAAATGCTTATGTTTTGGATTCCAGTGTGCTCCTACCGGCCCGGTTGGTTCTATATGCATGCACAGGTATGTGATAAAAAGCTATTCAGTGTAAGCTAAACATGTATGTCTGTGAATGCAGTTGCAGATTGCTATTTGGAAATTTGCTCATGCATCGCAGCAGCAGATGAGGGTGAGTCTATCAAGGACTTTAAAGCCGCAAGACAAATCGTCCCTAACGTTTTTATCCATCGATATCCCTCCCCAGGATTTAACAAGAAATCTATACCAGAAGGCGTTGTATCGTCGTAAAGCCCAATGGAGCTCCCGAAGTCGTTTCCAATTTCCACATTTCCAATTCCTGGGGCCTTCACTGAAATCCCTGCAATTGGATTTGGGACCTTTCAACCAGACCCCGCGACTCCTCCAGGCGCAGTCAAAGAGGCGGTATTGGAAGCTATCAAATGTGGATATCGCCACATTGATACAGCGTATTCATATAGTACGGGGAAAGTAGAGATAGAGGTTGGTGAGGCACTGCGAGAATCTGGGCTTCCAAGGGGAGATTTTTTCGTTGTTACGAAGCTGTAAGTTTTCTTTCTTTGCCATTAACAGGCTTGGTATTGATACACAATATCCTCTATAGCCACAATACTTTTCACCGTCCTGAGGATGTCGAGGTAGGGCTAGATTGGAGTTTAAGAAATCTTGGTCTTGCATATGGTGCGGCACTTGGCGATTGGTGAATTATTTATTATTATTAATTTTATACGGGGCTAATCTATTCTAACAGTTGATTTGTACCTTATGCATTGTGAGCACTGGACATCTATCTTTTGAGGTCTTTCAATATAGCTAATTACACTACTGGGCAGTCCCACATGCTTACACTCCGATGCCGAAAACATATGATACTGTTCGGCATCCGAATGGGAAGGTAATTACCCTGAATTCGGAAATATTTTCCATGTGGAGTGCACGATTTCCTTAGCAACGACGAAAGAGAAATCGTCTGCTAAGCTACGTGAACTGAATTCAAGCTTGACCTAACATACAATACTTCTAGCCCGTTATCGATTATGATCTCTCAAGAAGGTACACGGACACCTACAAGGCACTGGAAGAACTCGTACGCAAGGGGAAAACAAAACATATTGGTGACTACGAATACACCTTTGTTACAGAATGATCATTACCGAATAACTAACACGATGCTCAACCCATTTTACTCAGGTCTGTCCAACTTTTCCATACTCAAGACGAAGCGCATTCTAGAGATAGCAACGATACCACCGGTAGTGAATCAGGTCGAGATGCATCCGTAAGCAATCCATAATTCATGTACGCTACCCATGTTCCGTGACGGGCGCTGACAGACCTTGGTATTAGATATCTCCCCCAAAAGCAGCTGCTTGAGTTCTCAAAGGCCAATAATATTCATGTCACTGCTCATAGTCCACTCGGAGGCGCACCTGTCTCCGTGGTATCTTCAGATGAGCCAGGTCCTCTTCAGGATCCCAAGGTGGGATACTAGACATACTACTACTTTCCAAGAGCTTCGCTTACAAGGCATAAATAAAGGTCATAGCTATGGCAGCGAAATACAAAGTAACTGCCGCCCAGATTCTCCTCTCATGGGGGCTTATGCGAGGAACCAGCGTAATTCCAAAGAGCAACCAGCCTTCCCGCATTGTGGAGAATTTTACTGCTCGCACCGTGCAGTTGTCGCCTCAGGATTTTGATGAGATTGATAGCCTGAGGACGGGAGAGAACTCAAGTCGGATGAACAATCCGATTAGACATATTGGATTTGATATCTACAATGAGGCGCAGGATGAACCGACACCTGCCCAAGGATAGATCATGTGGCCGCTATATCTCGGATTTCTTGTTTCTTGGATCTGGACAATTCATTTATTCTCTATGTGCATATCAATTTACTAGCTACATGCGAAGCATAGGCATTGTCACTGATTTGTAGGTTACAAAAACAACTACATTGCCCCATTATCAGCTGATGAAGGGATACACCAACCTCAGATCCTAATCATCAAGTTTTCGCCCCCAAAGTTTAGTGCAAAGGCGCAAAGCTGCTTCTCTCCCTTGATAGTAATGTTAATAAACCGACCCATTTGCATATGCCGATTCTTCATGCACCCTAAAACAATGTCTATGAGGGATATAACTTCATTACTCACCCAATATACGCTGCGTATATATATATTTGTATATAAGAAGGCTATATAAATTCAATGAGTTGCGAACAAACCTCGTTATATAGATATTTATTAGGCATATAAGAAATCCCCATTTTCTAGGGACGAGATCAGTGATTACAAGTAGGGAGTGGTTAATAGTTGGTGAATAGAAGTAGGCATCAGATAACACAGATCGCACCCTCTGACTATGACTTATGTTCCCTATAGCTTTGTGCTATTAATAGATCCTTGATCTGACGTTTCTGACCTTGGGACCGCGCTGATGGAGAGGTTGATTGTGGTCTGTTTGGCGGCCATGGAGTCCGTAAGAGTAAATAGCATAGAGGAATCCTAATGTGATCGTAGGGCCAGGAGGATTCCCGCTAGCTCGCTATCCGCAACGGTAGCTCTGGTTTCTAGATATAGGCCCTCATCGTGCTCCTTACTGCCTCTTTTATCTTCACAAAGTAAACCGGCTGCCGTTTGGCTGAACCTGCCAGTGCCATCTGTATAGATGACTCTCCATCCCTCATCTAAAAGTTGGTCGATCTTAGCTGCCCAGTAGGTATGCTTCGTGCCTTGATCACTCGATCTCCTGCTCCCAAGAGACTCTTGGGCCTTGTAGAAGTTGTTTGATGGTCGGGTCTTTGCGACAAATGGCTCTGGCTAGCTAGCGGACTGAGATGTCACATAGTCATTTAGTTTGTCCTCTAGGGAGTACCTGCTATAAACCCCAACATTGAACTTTAGGGGGGCCGGCAAATCCTGGGTTTCGTGAGGGACTTGGGCTGAGGCTGGGGCACCCGCTGGAGCCTGGACGCCGGAGCTTGGTTTAGGTTTTGAACTTTTGATTGGACAGTCTTTCTGCGACAATGGTGGCATGGGCCTCAGCAAGGGCAGTATTTGCAGTCTGAAGGTGGGTTTGGGTTTCCACCAAGGCCTGGCGTGTCAGGGCAAGGTCACCCCTGAGTTCTGCCCCCAGAGTCTTAGTTGCAGCGAATATATCAACTGTTTTCGAGGCTAGGCGGTGAGGGCTGCTGGGTCGGTAGAAATCGGGAGGTCCCGCCAGGTCTCAAATCCGGTACTCAGGGCTTCCTGTTGATTTTCTGGCGTCTAGGAGTGCATAGTTGGTCGTACCGGTTGGTAAAAGGGGTCCAACGTACTGTAACGAGGCAGGGCCCAGAGCCGGGCAACTAAGGGGTATGAGGGACTGGGTAGGGGGGGATCACACACATAGGGGTCTCTACGTATGTGATGAGCAGATACGGGTGGGCAAGTACCCCGAGGCGGGGGAACCAGTGGGACTCAATCACACAAGTAGGTAGGGATCCTACCTGTGTGATGGACTAGCTGTAGAACGCGCGAGAAGGGACAGGGACGAGGGGCAAGGGACCAGGTTAGTGGAGAGACTCGATCACACATGTAGGAGTCCTACGTATATGATGGGCTTAGCTACGAGAAGAGACAGGAACAGGGTGAAGGGGGCCAGGGGCTCGGTCGGTGAACTTAGCGGAGGGAAAGCGAGGACTGGCTATTAGATACAAGACGTTGGATAAGGAAGAAAGAAAGAAAGAAGGAAAGAACACAAGCAACAAGACTATATACATAAGGCCCTACATAGTGGCCGCTACGTAGTGGTGCGCCAAGATTCAGGGTAACACAGACCCGGCGGGGTTGTGACACATTTGATTTATTGGCTTTTCGGTTGAAATTGGAATAATTTGGTGATTTAGAATCAGTAGAGGCAGTATAGATCCTAACATACGTTTTCAAATTTCAATTCAATAAAACTTATGTTTAGAACATATGCAGAGCACGAAATTTTTGCCACCTACATATCAGTAGCTTTGGGTGCGAACACCTGTGTATAATCTGGGGTTAGATTGCCTGATCATAGGGCAGAACATTGTTTTTTTTCTCTAAAGTCTAGTAATCGGCAATCGACCTGAGGCCTCCGAGAGTGCAGTGGTTCAGTGCCAGTGCGTTGCATGCAACTGGTCAATTTTATATGAGAACGAATAAATTGTTTAAATCTTCTTAACTTGCTATACTGTATATATATTGGTGTCACATGATTTATGCTTGAGCAGGTTTCGGTTCATCCTGTTCCTCGTTATAAGTTATCAGTCTAAGCGGATTGTTCATCCGACTTAAGTTCTCTTCAGTCCTCAGGCTATCAATTTCGTCAAAATCCTGAGGTAACAATTGCACGGTACGCGCAGTGAAATTCTCCAGAATGCGGAAAGGCCGATTACTCTTTGGAATTACGCTGGTGCCTCGCATAAGACCCCATGATAGGAGAATCTGGGCGGGAGATACTCCATATTTCGTTGAGCTCTGACCTTTATACGTACCTTATAAGCTAAAATATATGGCAGTAGGTGGTTTTCATTTCTTGTTTCTTAGGCTCGGGAGGCTGGACCCGCTTCTTGTACCGAAAGCACAGGTTGAACCTTTAAAGGGGAGGCTTCCGTCATGACCCTAGGTCTATCGTATAGACTATTTAAAAAAAATTCTTTTATGGCAGTAGGAGTGGGTCTAGCGGCCAACCTTTGGATCCTGAAGAGGACCTGGCTCATCTGAAGTTACCGGTGCAGCTTTTCGGAAGCTCCATTGAGCCTTTTGACGAAATCAAGGCTGCTGGAATACGTTTTTTGTTTTAAACCGGTGTCCTTCTAGGAGAGTGGGGATAAAAATCCGTGGTACAGACTGCTCTCGTGATGGGTAAAGTCCTTCACAATGCATCCAATTGGTGGAATGCAGTGCTCGGCTATATGCACCTGCGCATAAATGAAAGGTCACTTTTTGCAACAGATGACCACAAGAAGGACACTGATTAGAGCTCCATATTGGTAGAGCAACTCCGATTGAACATAACTTGAAGTATGGTTTTTCACGCACCATCCTCCTTGTATTTAGGGTATATAGTACTGTATATTACTATATTTAGTGTGCTTAGTCCAGGGTATGTTTTCATTTTTACAAACAGCTATTGCATTTCATCAATAACCTGGCATAATGATGTTCAATTGGTGGCCTGTCTGGTGGCAGCTTTACTGTTTGAAGAAATCTCAAAATTCAGCATCACAATAAAATGCCCATACACAAACCTGAAAGCAGAACCGCGCTGGTGATCTAGGATATGTGGTCTTAAGTAGTGTATTTGCATACGGCGTGAAGTAGCCCTTCAAAAAATTGTGTCCTCTTTATACTCGCTCAACCCAAAAGTCTGGGTGAGACAGCTACCAACCTGCCTAAAGCATACTTATACAGTATACACGCACCTTAAGTTTGAACCATTATACTTATTCATTGTAATATATGCAAAATACATCTATGAAGTATATGTATTTACAAGCACAAGGTGTTACGGTAAACCACAAGAGGAGGTCTGACTCGCACAGGAGGAATCTCTTGTCGAGCAAATGTGAGAAGGTATGGATCACCGATTTTACTAAAGAATTGCACAGGGATAAATTATAGCGTAATGCTAATGGTATTCAATTTACAATACCTTCTATATTGTTTATATCAAGTTATAAGCATCGCAGATGCACATTGCTTCTCCTGGTCGTGTATATGATTCAGGCCTCCAATGATCCCTGTGTATAACAATCGTCCCTATTACGTGTCACTCATGTGAACCTTGTTTTAGTACGACACTGTTTTTATTGTTTTCTTATAGTCTATACCCACGATCGACCTCAGGTCATGACAGGGAGTACGAATCCGTGCAACAGCCAGCCGAAAGAAAACTTATCTCAACTGCTGATCGAGTCATTGGTTATATCTTTATATTCATAAAGATGGCGTAGGAGGTCACTTCACGAATCTCCTTGTAATTTCCTTTGTAATTTCCATCAATACATGACGTGGGCTGGCAGGCTAGCTTACTGTCCCTTGACCCTCCGGGTGACTCGTGCGAATAGAATAAGCTCGGTCAAATAAAAGTTACATCTAAGCATGTAATAAATGAATATCAGTACCTAAAGCCTTTGACTTGCACCATACTTTGATAACCACATGCATATCACGACAAATATGGGCTCATATTGCAAAGTTGTGATATTTTGCATCTATCTCCTCAAAAAGGGATTCTTTAACGGCCAGCTTCAATTTATTCCACCCTGCAGGAGGTACAAGACATGTGTCCTACAATAAAACAAAACATCCTTCAAACATAACGATACCCACATACACACCCGCACCGTGTTACCTAGTATCCTATTTGGCTTTCACATGGGCTAGGCACAGTAGATCCCGTATAGTTTCATTTAGCATTGCCCTTGACTTGGTTTGGGGTGACGATGATTCTACCCGGTGCATCCGGCTTAACCTGTGGTATATCAGCACAACACAATATGTAACATAAGGGATTGGTATACATTATAGTTGCCATCTTTCAAGACTCCCTTGATTTCTCCGGTCTTTGGGCCGGCCACGCCAGCTGGATATGGATTTCGTCAGTACGCGAGCTGGGCAAAGTGAATGCCATGCGTATTTAAACAGTAATGCTTACGTTTATTGTACTGGATTGTGTCACCTTTCTTGGGGTCTGCCATTTTATGATGGATGCGTGCGCGTGTGTGTGTTTATTTAGCGTATCTCAAATGTGATCAGGATATAGGTAGATCGGGTTCCTGTGTGTCTCGAGGTGAATATGGAGAAAAGTGAAGCTCGAGAATGGGCTCTTTCAGGGCTTTATACTCGTCAAATGCCAGAATTGAGCCAGAACAAGAAGGGGTTGGGGGATCGCTCACAACGAGTATTTAGTAGGTATGTGCTGAGGATCAACCCCACAACAAATAACATAATAGGAATTGCCCCTCATTGTGAGATTAAATAGTCGTATTTCGTATGCATGTCTCTTTCTCCAGTATCGAGGCATGCACGATGGTTGAAATCATGCCCAGAACTGGCTACTGTATATGCACTCACGCTCCCATCTCTCGAATATACTACATGTAGAAGGTGAGATTTGAGGGGTTTCCTTCGATCCGTGGAAGGAAGTTGTGAGTCTTTTATTTGCCTATTCCCACTTCCTGGGGTCAAAACAGGTTTTTAAGCCCTGCAACGTGAATCAAGCACATGTTCAGCCAGCCGTCAGCCAATGTGGGCATATATGCCTGCTTCAATTCCAATATAACTGCTCTACTACCTATAGCAATTCAGAAGTTTTATATCTGGTATTGCGAGGCATTAGCTGTGAGGCACGTATAGTCAGTCTTGGGAGTTGAGAATCCATCTCATATAACTCAAATACAAGGTGATAATAAATCCCGGAATGATACACTTGATCTTCTCTTGTCCAGTATCATAAGAAGGGGGTTGAAAACACTTGAACCTTGAGTAGTGTGGATGGATGATCACAAATCCAACAACGTACCTATAATATTATGCGGCCTTAGGCTTGGGAATTCTGCCGTAAAATATTATTACCCTTGCGTGATTTTTGATAAAACCCACGTTGACACAATTGTTCATTTATAATTGCTAATTACTACGTAACTCCTAACACCTTACAATCTTAAGGGCATTCTATTTTCGAAAGCGATCTGAATGCATATGAGTGGTGTGGTGCGGCAGGAACTCGCAAACTAGTATATTATAGCCACGACTGCTTTTGACTGTAATGCAAGGTTGGCTGCGTCAAATATCATCAAAAGTATAGGTGCTCGATCAGAATGGAATGTAGTTTTAGCGTGCTTCTAGTCCCACGTATTCAAAATACCTGTTATATAGCCAGGGGTTGGAATACGAATCTATACTTACAGATGTTTGGTACTTTTGGTACTATGCCAAAAGCAGGTGCTGTCTGTACCTACTTCTCGCAATTGGGTAATCCTTATGATAACGGTGGTCATAAGCGCAGAATAGGAACAGCTTATCATGTCTTAAAGTCATGAATTACCACTGACAACCATCTCCATGAGGTTTGAGAATAATTAGTATAGATAATATTTGTATGCAAGAAACTTTTAATTGCTTTATACCCTTAAAACCAGTGCTAAACCTCGATGCCAGCAGTTGCAAAAAATCTGCCAGCAACATTGTAGTACCCAGTAGTGCACTTGCCGCCACATACACATACGAAGGAGGCGAGCTTCGCGCAATTAACACCAGATATCAATTGAGTTGTTAAATGTGTAGTACGATCATGAGATGGGTCCCCTGGAGCTGCATGGATATATCAAGGCAGTTATGATACGGATTTGGT
The DNA here is from genome assembly GCA_015179025.1 of Terfezia claveryi. Lineage (NCBI taxonomy): Eukaryota > Fungi > Ascomycota > Pezizomycetes > Pezizales > Pezizaceae > Terfezia > Terfezia claveryi. The sequence goes on along the minus strand of WHUX01000159.1, from coordinate 25,656 downwards.
GGGTACCACTTTTTATCCATTCTAACGATCTCTTTTTTCTTTTAAAATAAAAAACAACTCAGTACTCGTATGCACCTCCCTTCGAGGAGCCACCCGGATGCCCAGGTGAATTGAAACGTGGGCCTAGTTTATCTGCCACCCGCATGATCTATATACGACGGAGATATGAAGAAGAAATTTGGCTCTGGTTGGAAGGAAAATAATCGATTCTATTGATATCCCCTCAAATTTGCCTGTTCTGTGCTCTGCCTCAGCCGGCTCCCATAATTCACTTTTCCGTATACTATATATATCGTGATGCAGATACGCCTCCTGCCCCTCTCTTTTATCACACTCCAATCATCAATTATGGGATATCATAATCAAATTAGACTAATGCACAAACTGCAGCTGGTAATATGATATTCAGTACTTCTAATTATGGTTGTCATGATCTTGGTAGGCCTACTTCATATATGGGAGGTACTTGGGAATCATCCCGGAGAATGCAATTGCATACGTAGGTTCGAATCCTGCCTCCCTCAAGATTTTCTAACAGCCAAGGAGCCCTACTAGGGAGGTTCCATGCTTAGTCAGTACCGAGAATACTCCCAGAAGAGCCTTGGTAGTGGAGGATAGGGGTGCGCTCTGACTCCACCGGGGCTTCGGGTGGCTCATCATGGTCCCTCCATTGGGACCGAATATGAGTGATGAGTATTTAAAAAAAAATCAAAAAAAAAATCAACTATTTAGATAGTACTTTAGGATACTTTTAAATTTGTAGGAATTTAAAGATTGATAATATAAAGTAAACTTCATACTATAAATAGGCTACATAGTGACTATATTTTAATAGAGAAATATAGGTAGGCTGCCTTTTTTATAGATTTAAATAATAATATAATTACTTACTATTACCCTAAGTTTCCTTACCCTGAACTTTTATTTCTATATTTTGGTTGAAAATAGAACTTGAATTTAGTGTTTCACAGTCAGCAGACAACAGTACAGACCCTGATTACAATCATTTCCAAGTTTTAATTTAATGAAATTTGCACTGAAAACATAATTTTCCTGTAACAAGTGTATAAGTGGTTACAGTGCGGCAACAAAACCCTGATCTTGGCTAGGAGCCTCATTACCTAGGCTTTGGTGTGGGGCTTTACATAAGTTCCCACATATATGTTCTGGGCCGCTCGCGGGCAATGTAATTAATTACTGGATTTGGAACATAACGCACTTGAATTAATAACAATATACCTAACTCGACCTATATCAAATATATACAACTAGGCTATCATCACTTCCCGGTCGCAGGCAGTATCGGCCAGAAGCTGGCCTGGGAGGTCTAACAGCTACATCTAGTTCTGGGTCGATTTGGATCTCCTCCGGTTCATCCTCCGGGTCAATCTCCAGGTCGATCTCCAGGTCAATTGGGTTATTATGTAATACCGATAGTCCAATTCGTGCTCGTTTAGCTATCTAGAGCTGTGGGGTTGCCCAGTCATGGTCTGCTAGTACTTTGCTATGACAATAAATAGAACATTTCAAGTCATTTTTGTAGCATCGGCAGAAGACTTTTTGCAAGTACATGAGACTGGAACTCGAGTTGTTGAAGATGCCGCTGAGTAGCATTGGCTAAGGTGATTGTAATTTGTCGAGTAGCTGCTACAGTCTACTGTAATAGTCTTAAAGACAGAGATAGCAATTGCCTTACGTACATGGAATACATATAGTTCTAGGCCACATATGCCATTTGAAGAAATCTCAAAAAATTTACCATCACAATGAAATAACTTCCCATACACAAACCTGAAGGCAGAAACGCGCTGGTGATCTAGGATATGTGTCTTAAGTAGAAAGTGTATTTGCATACGGCGTGAAGTAGCCCTTCAAAATTGAGTCCTCTTTATACTCGCTCAACCCAAAAGCCTGGGTGAGACAGCTACACACCTGCCTAAAGCATACTTATACAGTGTACACATACCCTAAGTTTGAACCATTATACTTATTCGTTGTAATATATGCAGAATACAGTTATGGTATATATGTATTTACAAGCGCAAGGTGCTAACCACCAGAGGTAGATTGATCAGGTCTGACTCGCACAGGAAGCATCTCTTATGGATGCCTCCGAGTATTAGGTAAATTTAAGCAAAAGGAAAAAATGAGAAGCTATGGATCACCGAGCTGCACTAGGGATAGATTATAAGGTGTTGCTAATGGTGTTCAATCTACTATATAATTCTTTATATCAAGTTATAAGTATTGCAGATGTACATTTGCTTCTCCTAGTCGTGTGTATGATTCAGGCCTCCAATGATCCCTGTGTATAACATTCGTCTTTATTACATTATCACTTACGTGAACCCTGACATGTTATTACGACACCCTTTTTTTTTATAATAGTATACCCGCGATCGACCCAAGGTCATGACGGGGAGTATGACACTGTGCGGCAGCCAGCCAAAAGAAAACTTATCTCAACTGCGGATTGAGTCATTGGTTATATGTTTTAGCGACCTATTCACAAAGATGACGTAGGAGGGCACTTCAAGAATCTCTATGTAATCTCCTTGGTGATTTCCATCAATACATGGCGTGGGCTGGCAGGCTAGCTTGCTGTCCCTTCAGCCCATCCGGGGTTCCGGGTGGCTCGTCATGGACCCCTTATTGAAACCGCACTGAGTACTAAGTTATGTTGCAAGAAAACGAAAGGAATAAGCTCGGTCAAACAAAAGTTACATCTAAGCATGTAATAACTGAATCTCAGAACCTAAAAGCCTTTGACTTGACACCTTACTTGTATTCATAAAACGACAAATATCAAAAAGGGTTTCTTCAACGGCCAGCTTCAATTTATTCCACCCTCAGAGGTAAAAGACATGTGTCCTACAATAAAACAAAACATCCTTAAAACATAACGATACCTACACACACACACCGTATTACCTAGTACCCCATTTGGCTTTCACATGGGCTAGGCACAGTAGATCCTGTATTTCATTTGACGATTTGACTTTCGGTGACGATGATATTTGGACCCCCGGAATCCGGCTTAACCTGTGGTATGTCAGCAGAACACAGTATGTAACGTAAGGGATTGGTATACCTCATAGTTGCCATCTTTCAAGATTCCCTTGATTTCTCCGGTACTGTTTTTGCTCTCGGTGGCTGGATATGGATTTCGTCAGTACGCGAGCTGGGCAAAGTGGATGCCATGCGTATTGAAACAGTAACGCTTACGCTTCTTGTACGTGATTGTGTCACCGATCTCGTAGTCTGCCATTTTATGATGGATGTGTGCGAGTGTGTGTTTTTATTTAGCGTATCTCAAATGTGATTAGGATATAGGTAGTTCGGGTTCCTGTGTGTCTCGAGGTGAATATAGAGAAAAGTGAAGCTCGAGAATGGGCTCTTTCAGGGCTTTATATACTCGTCAAAGGCTAGTATTGAGCCAGAACAAGAAGGGGTTGAGTGATCACTCACAACGAGTGTTTAGTAGGTATGTGCTGAGGATCAACCCCACAACAAATAACATAACAGGAATTGCCCCTCATTGTGTGATTGATAGTCGTATTTCGTATGCATGTCTCTTTCTCCAGTATCGAGGCATGCACGCTGGTTGAAATCATGCCCAAAACTGGCTACTGTTTATGCACTCACGCTCCCATCTCTCAAATATACTACATGTAGAAGGTGAGATTTGAGGGGTTTCCTTCGATCCGTGAAAGGAAGTTGTGAGTAGTCAAAACAGGTTTTTAAGCCCTGCAATGTGAATATGCTTTTGATCAAGCACATGACTATGTTGCGTAGGGAGGGTGTGCGGCAGTAGCTGGCCGTCAGCCAAAGTGGGCATATATGCCTGCTTCAATTCCAATATAACTGCTCTACTACCTATAGCAACTCAGAATTTTTATATCTGGTATTGCGAGGCATTAGCTGTGAGGCACGTATTGTCAGTCTTGGGATTTGAGAATCCATCTCATATAACTGAGTTACAGAGTGATAATAAATCCTGAAATGATCCTACACTTGATCTTCTCTTGTCCAGTATCATAAGAAGGGTGTTGAAAACGTTTTGAACCATGAGTAGTGTAGATGGATCCAACACTGTACCTATAGTAATATGCGGCCTTAGACTTGGGAATTCTGCCGTAGAAGATTATTTATTACCCTTGAGTAATTTTTGATAAAACCCACGTTGACGCAATTGTTCATTTATGATTGCTAATTACTTTCTAACACCCTACATCTTAAGAGCATTTTATTTCCGAAAGCGATCTGAATGCATATGAGTGGTGCGGCAGGAACTCGCAACCAGTAGTTAGCCAAGATTGCTTTTTACTGTAATGCAACGTTGGCTGCATCAAAAATATCAAGAAGATATTACGTGCTCGATCTGATAGAATGTATTTTTAGCGTGCCTCTAGTCCGCGTATCCAAAATACCTGTTATATAGCCAGAGGTTAGAATAAGAATTTATACTTACACATGTTTGACACTTTTGGTACTATGCCAAAATCAGGTTCTGTGTGTACTCCTCACAATTTCTAAGAACGGTGGACATAAGTGCAGAATAGGAACAGCTTATCATGTCTTAAAGTCATGAATTCTAATTACTGGATTTGGAACATAACGCACTTGAATTAATAACAATATACCTAACTATCGAGGCCTACATCAAATATATACATACAACTAGGCTGTCATTAATCCCGTCGCAGGCAGTGTCGGCCAGAAGCTGGACTGGGAGCTGTGGGACGTGTAACAGCTGCATCTAGTTCTGGGTCGATTGGGATCTCTTCCGGTTCATCCTCCAAGTCAATCTCCAGGTCAATTGGGTTATTATCTAATACCGGTAGTCCAATCTGTGCTCGTTTAGCTACCTAGAGCTGTGAGGTTGCCCAGTCATGATCTGCTAGTACTTTGGTACGACAATAAATGGAACTTTTTCAGGCGACGATTGGCACAGGACTTTTTGCAAGTACATGAGACTGAACTCGAGTTGTTGAAGATGCCGCTGAACAGCATTGGCTAAGGTGATTGTAATTTGTCGAGTAGCTGGAGAATCCGCAATTTTCGTGATCCAAGGCCATAAGATTAGTTTCTGGCTGAAGGTCTTTGGTTCGATAAATGTTAGAAATGTACACCATACTTGGTTAACAATCGATGACATTTAGGCCGTGGTTTTGCAATAACTTTCGTATATAATCTCTAATTCGGTTTTGGCATGGTCTTCTCTTGGAATAAGCGGTAGAATACCAAGGGCAGGTGTTGTACTGTATTGATATTGAGGAATGAATAAATCTCACAATACCGGATCTCAGCTGGGCTTTTAAACTATGAATACGTGCTCAGAATCGACAAACTGCCCACTTTAGATCAATATCTTATGTCCGGACCTATTATCTCATATCAGATCTACCGGGCATATCTAATTAGCATATCACATTTGTCCCCTAACTGGGATCGCATATGAGTAATGAGTTTTTCAAATGAAACAAAATTAAATACAATAATTAGTATGCCAATCTCACATCAGATTTATCACCGAGTTCAGTAATTGAATTAATTGCCCGCGAAAGCCCAGAACATATACATATCTAGCCACTCATAGCGATAGTATCATATCTGTAATAGGTTTGGAATAATAAAGAGTAAAAAGGAAAAAGCTTGAGAATAAATAGCTCCATCAACTTCTCTAAGTATGTTTATAGGGGTGCTAATATTTGCCACCTATTCACGTCTCTGTCAATATTACCCCGAACTTTGCTAGTCTGCCCAAGCAGACTAGAAGGTGATGGTGATAGTGATGGGAAAATTAGGAGAATGCTGTGGGTAGAGGGTTCGCAGTATATGAGATAGACCACGGCAATAGCTACCTCCGGTTTACTGGACCACATATACAGCCCCTTTACCTCGAACTCTGCCTTATTAGTAAGAGGATACGAATTATGGTTTACCAAGAACTAAGAAAGAGTCTAACAAAGAAGACAGACCACGCACTAAGCAATATGTGTCGCATTTATTATTTCAGTAATTTGTAGTATTTAATCTATATATAAGAACATAATTGGACCTTATGCAGACCCATATTGTATATTTCACCTATACCTCCGCTATATGACAGTGTTAGACATGGCCGCCCGACGACCAAACAAACCACCAAAGAGGTCTTTGACTCCGTCCTTGACGTTCTCAATTGGGCCCTGGACTTCCTTCACCTTATCTTTAACATGGTCCTTGACATCACCAACAACATCTGTAACTGGAGTGACGACCTCATCAACTGCATCAGCTCCCTTATCGAATAATAGACTCATCTCTCCGGCGGACTTGGTGGGCTGCCACAACTCTTTCGGAGCATTTTCATAGCTCAAGGGGGCATTAACCCTATTCCGGGGGTCATTAAAGCCGTTGGCAGCATCAATAGCAGCAATGGCATTACCCTCATTGAAAAAATCAACCAAAATGTAGCCGCCACGACGACCCCACTCTGTGGCACACATCTCAATACCGTCCTTCAGATTTCCTGGGATGGATTGATCCCCTGAGTTGATTTGGCGCTGACGCTTTGGATCGGGGGTGTAGATTTCTAGACCTAGTTGCTCCAATTTCTTGTCGTAGAGAAACCGGTTCTGGAAGCCAATGCGGGTATTGACAGCCTCCTGAAGCTTTTCAGGACCCTTGACGTTGCCAGGACGATCGCCAGCACAGGTGTACTTTGCAGGATCAAAGTTCTCGAATGGGGTTTCGAACATATACTGGAATTCATCCAACATCCATGGGATAGCAGCTTCGTCTGTTCCTCCGGAGAGAAATAAAACTAAGCGTTTCCCGCTATCAATCATCTCCTTGAGGGTAGGCCATTCTCCAGGCTTCAAAGGACGTTGTGGGGGGATATACGCCAGGTCCTTCATTCCGGTGTCGACGAAATATTTCTCCAAATCCCTTGCTGGCATGTTATCCGCATTTACCCACAACATTGTGACAACATCGCTAGGATGCTTATCCAACCAATCCTTGACCTCAACAAGGTAATCCTCAAGCTTTCCACCGTCCATCATCTTGCACTCGGAATGGCACAAACGGGGTTTACCCCCTTCGTTGTGAATCTGCCCCTGGAGAAGCCGAACCCCTGCCTCGAGCTGGGTGTGGACATTGAAATACTGGTTTCCGGCAACGGAGTATCCATTCTCAGGATGTCGGATAAACGGTGAGTCATGAGCTCCAAGCCAGTAAATCTGGTCGTACTTCTTAGTACAAAGGGAAGGATGATTGTTACAGGCTGCTGGGTCGTATTGACGCTTCGTCAATCCATTCCGCCCAGGAGCGGCAAATGCACTGGAAAGAAGAGAAATAACCGCAAAAAGAGCTGGAAAAAGGGCAAATGGTTGAACAAACATAGTGATATTATAATTGAAACTTTTAGAGGGACTGAAAAAAACCGGCAATGGTATTCGGGTATATAAAAATGATACTAAAGGAGTGTTGAAAAATTGAATGCGTAGAGAACCGGCCTCGAACGCTGAACGAATGAATGAATGGCAATTACTGCTGCAAAGGAGTAGTAGGAAAAAGAGAGAGGAACAGAGAAATGAAAGGGAAATATATGGAGTTGTAGAATTGAAGTGGTTTTCCGGTGAGTTCTCGTCAGCTTATCTCGACGATAGAGCCGGTGACTTACATGTTTATATGCGTTTAGAACTGCAAAAGAAGCTAGCATTTAGTCCTTCCATTTCCAGTGTCTGCACTGGTAGAGTATTGAGGATCTTCATCTCGGGTATTCTCAGCTGTGAAATTTAATATCGTGAAATCAGCTACTTTAGAAATATCGCCTTGTAACAACAACTAATAACGTTGAGTTTCTCACGTGAACAATTTAATAATTTTGCTATTTCGAGTGGAGTGAACTGCGCCACGGGAGAATTCAGTTTCATGAACCCTGCCGGAACACAACAAATCACAGTCAAGGTCAGCGCTAATGGAAACACCAAGCCCCACATGTCTTCATGCCTTTTAAATTTTGTAGTACGGGGTAGTGTAAATCTACAGCGAGTTGCTGATGTGGATGGAAGGGAAATCTAACAGGAAAGGTTTGTATTGAGATCTTCTCCAACAGTCTGATACGACTCAAAAATATATCCGACAGTATGATATCGGTCGATCACTGATATTGATAGCTATACTCCGTATCGATATTGCGAATGCCCCCACTCTCCTATTCATATACTCCGTACATAAGGTTGCATTGTACTCCGTACCATGCCACGTGCCGAGTTTCGGCTTGCATACGCACGATTTGGGACGAAGTTTAATTCAACCTCATGCGCAAAAACTTTTTCAGATCCAGTTGAGGAGGTGAATTATGTTCTGCACAGCATGGTGATATAGAAGCGATGGTATACTAGGTCTCTATTTCTTTATTGCTAACATGTTCTTAATTACTCATAGACAATATCTCCAGAGGACATAATGTATGCCTAATCTGGTCATAAACTGGCATTCACCAATACTAGACCAATAATACCTTTCACACTTGATGCCTAATCTGTGACCATGAAGGCCCAGCCGGGATGTTACATGTTTGCATCACTTAAAGCCTTCTATACGCGGGAAGAACCTCCTTTACACGCGTATGTGCGGGAATATTAATGGTATAGATTAGCTGTTTATTCTTACCCCTTAGACAACAGATGATCGAAATTTACAAGTAAATATCATTTCCTGTTATCGCGAGTCGTAGTGGGGCGCTTCTGAGGCTACACGTTAGGAAGGACGCAGGTCTGACTATAGTCTGGTGAACTGGTCTGACTGTATCCTGTAAGATCACGAGGTTATACTACGAAGGTAACCAGACTAGAGGTTTATGGGCGAGAATCTTGGACGGAAGAGAAAAGTAATAATTGTACCGTACCTAGTCTTAATGCTATGGTGCTAGTGCTCAGGTGTACATGAGAATTATTTCCCAAATTAACCACTTTTATCTCCACTCGGCTTAATTCCACTCATTCTCGTGCTGGTACTTATCAACTAGCATTAATCATACCAATTGGAAGCAGGTGAGTTTAAACACCATGGGGTACGCAATCGCAAGTTGTTCGGCAAGGACGTCGGTCTGATTGTGTTCCGTTATGTTTCTCTTACCAAACTCACTCTAGTTCCACCTTCATGGGATATCTACTTAGTTGCACGTCACATAAGTTCGGGGCACCCAATTCATTACCATTGGCAGATCGGACACCGTAGTAGCTTGGTTACTCCGCTATCCACACTTCCAACCAAGGTGACTTTTGTTTCGATAGAGTCCTATATTTCCTAGCATGTCAGGATGTAATACTGTAGATGTTAACTATCAAGCATATTCTTACGATAAGAGCCGAAAAGAGGAATAAAACAATGGCAAAACAGAGAAGCACATGAAGTCCCTTGCAACTCCCAATAGACACCACACACCCCACAATCCAGGTACCCAGCAAACCCAATACCAATACAAACACGCACAATTCCACCTACAAATCCAAACCTTATTTGCGCCGCTTCTCCTACTCCACCCAGGGTTCCCTGACATTCCAAACCGGTAACCGCTTCCCCTCGTTCCTCGCCGCTTCAACAGCCCTATAATAATGCACTGTCGCCCTCAGCTTCCATTCGTCCTTTCTCGTAAAACCCACGTCCCCCTTCCCCTTCCCCGTGCCCCATTTCCAATATTTACCCCGACCAGCCTTCTCCTGCATATCCCTCCTCATCTCACAATTCCAGCAACAGCAGATGGCGTATTTTCCGTCTTCGTCCCAGTATTCTGGGTCTTCTGCGGGAGGGGAAGATGGGCTCTTATCTTTACCTAAATCCTGCTGCATAGTCGGGGTAGCAGAAGTTATTGCAGCAATGGAGGAATTCTCGACATCGCCCTCGTTTTCACTATTACTTTTCTCCCCCTCACCCCCAACCGCACTCTCTCCACTTGCCGCCCTCGTCATGTCAATCTGGTCTGACTCAGATTTCATCCCCCTTAACTTTCTCCCTGACAACACCCACCACCGTCTCCCCTGCCCCAAGGGAATTTCACCTTCTCCCATTTCCCCCCTGGCTTTGCGATACTCCACTCTCCAAATTCGTTTCGTTTCCTCGAATCCATTACCCAAGATGCCCTCCCCTAGCCTATCATTATGATCTACATACCTCCCACCACCTCCAGCCCCAGCGCTCGCAGTAACCATATTCGAATACAAATAGTACAAAGCAGGATAACACTGTTGTGTGTGCCACACCAAATCAATTTCGTTTGTCGGTACAAATATCTTCCCCCGATACTTCCCAATCAACCTGAAGAATTTATCATATCTCCCTCTCGCTCGTCTGATTGTCCCCGCTAGCGCAGGAGATCGAATATGCCTAGCATCATCATGAATCTTTTTTATAAACACCCCTTGTCGTAATACTGCTGCACCTAGGTCGGTAGAAGCTGGGATGCTTGTGGTGGGCGGTGGGAGGTACTGATATGTGGTGATAATGTTGGTGATGATGCGTGTTAGAAGGGGAATAGGTGAGCTTGCATCGTCCGAGTTGTTGGCGAGTTGGGTGTGGTTAGAGAGATGGCTGAGTAGGGAGGATGTGTTGGGAAAGGTTGTAAGGAGGGAGGGGATATCGGGGGAGGGTCATTATTCGTTGTTGGGTGGAGCTGGGGGAAAGCGGAAAGGAGGACGCCTGAGAGGAGGGTGGGTGAGGGGAAGTTGCGATCGAGAGTTGTGGGGCGTCCCTGGGGGATATAGTGGCCTGTATAGGGGTGTAGTATTCCACCACTGTGGGTATTGAGAATGGTCAGCCCACTTCTCATTAGAGGGCGGAGGAAACCATACCGAAACATGGACTTCGGAGTCTTAGAAATACCATCGCGATTACTCACACCCTCGACATTTTTCTCTTTCTCCTTTTCTTTCTCGATTAAGAAATACTGGTGCACATCTCTCAAAAACATTGACACAGACACAACCTCCTTCTCATATACCTTCTCGCAGTTCCTACACGCCCCGCCATAATCACCTACATCACCCGCTTTATGCCATTCAGCTAGAGGCACATTGAAGGGCTTTTCGCACCATGGGCAATATAATTCCTTCTGCGGTGATTCCCGGAGATTATCTATGCTGCTGTTCCTGGGCTTTTCACTGGCACCAACAAGAGATTGGTATAAATCCGCCGACTGGCCCGTGATTGTCATAAAGAAGGTGGCTGCAGTAGATGGAAGGCTGAAAGCAAAGTCGTAGTTATCAATAGCATTATGCTTACGCGAATAATGGCTGTTAGTTTATGTGGGTCACTAATTAGGGAAATTGATTATCCCTCGGTCCCGGAGGCAGCAAAAGTACGCTGTGGGGTGTCTTACGATTAAATCCCAGGGGAATGGCATCCCCCACAACTCTAGTCGATTAAGTCGGATGCAATCTTCATAGAAGGCATGTGGATTCAGAGTATATGCATGCCACACCAAAAGCACATCTGCAATCATGCCTCCATTAGCCCTGGCGCAAAAGAAATACCAGATGGATGGAATGTACCAAGGGGAGGTAACGTCTCAGCCGTCATCTTTCTGAAACTAATTCCACTCCCAAAAGCATTCTTCTCGAGCTCCGTGAAAATATCCATTACACCTGGCTTAGCTGGCTTTCTCTTCCATTGCCTCAGGAATCCGGCTTGCTTCCTGGACTCGAGTTTCTCATTGAGACTCAATGGCCCGTACTTCCCATAATCCACTGGCTCCGGTAGATTCTTGACTACCTCTGGGAAGTTAATCCACCACATATGAAATCTTTCAACAGCCTTTCCAACAAATGCCCTCCACTTAATATCCCCTGCGTCACTCGCTCCCTCTGCATCATACTCTTTCCCGAACAGCCACCTCCCAATCTCCTCACTCGCCTCCACCTTTGCCCTCAATTTCGAAAAACACCCTAAAAGCTCCAAATGGGCTGCACACTGTGCCACAGTTGGGATAAAAGCATCCATTGTTGCGTCCCTTTCCTTGATCAACTGCTTCATCAGCTCCGTCACAGGTACCTGCGCCAACCTGGTAGATTTAAACACCCCAGAGTCAGGGATTATCACTTCCTCCTCTTTACTTTTTGCATCTTCAAATTCGGGGGGACCATAGCTGAAGGATGATGAGGAGCTGCTGGAGGAGGTAGATGCGACATCAGAATTCAACCCACTGCTGCTAGACCGGCGGGAGAGGGGAGATTTTCCTTTGCGGTTCCTGGGGTTGGGGTGGATTGGTGGAGAGCTATCGTTTGAAGAGTTATCTTCCTGGGGTGAGCAATCAGTGATAGATTTTGCTGTGACATTGTTATTCGCTCTGATGGAAGTAGCTGTAGATTTCTGACCTGGATCCGTCATGCCTGACCCTGTTCCATCATCCTCAGAGCCCCTCCCGCTCTTCGAACACTGCCTCTTGCACTGCTCCTCGCTCTTTTTCTTGTTCCTCCCCCGGCCCCAATCCAATAAACTCAATCTATATCCTCTCAATAACTTAGCCTTTTCCCCGTGCATCGCAACACCCTCGCCTACAGCAGTTGTAATATTTCTCCCCGTGACAGAGAAGATCGTCTGGTAGGATTTACTGGAAGCTGAAGAAGTCCCGAAGCACCGACTGATCCGGCCACTGAGGGGCTCACTTTTTTGGAGCTTGTTGGCGAGCCGTGCGGCTGAGGCAGCGGCGATCTCGATGGAGTCAGTGGTATTGGCGCGGGACAGGGCCGTAATGACGATGGTGGAGTTGTTGGTACGGTCTTCGTCCGCGCAGGGCTGTGTGGAGGGTGGGTTAGCAGTGACACCACCGCTTGAGCTTTAAATCTGCGAATGAGTTTGGGAAATCTGGAAGATGCAATGCGATGAGATGAACCAACAGAGCATCATCGCATCAGTAAGCCATGTCAGCCATGGGACGCATGCTTGCGCACTCACAATCCGCATTGCCTCCTGTGCAACACACGCGAACGGCTCCAGCCGCGAAGCAAGGCCGATGCGAAGCCCGACGGTCCGGGGAAGAGGCTGCTCAGAGATGGCGACACAGGTGGTGCGACAGTGGCCAATGGGCATGTTTGATTTAATAATATTTGTTAATAAAATCAAGTATTTATTTCAATAAAAGAAATGCGAGATTGGTGATCCCCCTCCGGTGTGTTGGTGTGCTAGCGATAGTCGAGCTCGACTGAGGAGAAGGAGGCGCTAAACAGGATCTATTAAATTAAGTAGTGAATTGCAATACCTCATCATGTTTCCCATCATGTTTCCCTACATGTTTCTCGTTCACACTCTATAGGATCCACTTGCGGGCCTTTTCACTTACGTAGTGTACGTGCTTCTTACGATTTGTCTGAAAGAACTCCACCTGCCCCACAACGCACAACACAAGCAACTCAGAGCTCTTCATCGCATCATATCGTACCCCAAGCTTAGGCACTTCCCCAACAACGATGCCTCCACTACCTCCCCTCCCCTCCCTCGAGACACTCACTACCCCCCCTAAATGCTCGGCCGACGTCTGCCTTATCCCCATCGGCACAGGTACCCCTTCCATCGCCAACGAAATCGCAGCCATCCAGCGACTCCTCGCAGCTTCAAAGCTCGTGTACACTATGCACTCTGCAGGGACTACCATTGAGGGGACGTGGGATGAAGTGATGAAGGCAATTGGGCAGTGCCATACACTTTTGCATGGAACGGGGATCGTGAGGATACAGAGTGATATTAGGGTTGGGACGAGGTAAGTTTTCTGATCATCGAGGGAGGTACTTCACACATGGTGAGGCAGCAGAGAGCTAAACACTTGTGATTGTGGTAAAGAACGGACAAGATCCAAACACACAAGGACAAAATCACATCAGTTCAAAGAATTCTGCGAGATACGGAAGAGCAGCAAGAGGAGGCTGCCGGAACAGATATTCCAAGTATTTTGTCGTAACAACATGTTCGGAGGAGCGATTATGTGTAAGAGGAAATATGTCTCAGTTTTAAAACCTTCGAGGGCTGGATGAAAATGCAATAAAATACTTAATAGTTCCATTATCATACGCTAGACCGTACTACCTATACCAGTGCACCTTCCTGCCTTCAAAACTTTTGCGAACGTTATAACGTTAACTTACCATACAATCTTGATATGCTCTGCCTCGCCTCCATTCTTATCATATTTTTTCACAGTAGATGGCCTATCCCACACCGGTATCTCTATTCATCACTCTTATGGAAGTTCACCTTATCATTCCAACTACAGCCCCAAAGCCTCGATTCAGCACAAGTCCTATACCTATCACGAGGTAAGGAAAAGCTTACAATAACGACTACGTGAGCCACCATAATCAGCCGTCGAGCTTAAAACTGCAAGGGCACAAGCGGGAAGACATACCTTGTCTCCATCTCCCCAAGGGAACTTCTTGACTCTAATATTCTGATATGGATATTCAACTTTGGGTGGAGCCGGAGGGTGATGACTCCAGTGCTCATTCCAGAGTTTCCAAGCGTTGATCCCGCTGACTATGATTGCTGGGCCAGCGACACTATGGGATAAGGAGAAACGGAATTCATTAGTTTTCAAGGGTCTTATACACTTCCCATTCATGTATTTTCCAGACCTGGGGGGAAATTACTAAATCGACAATTTCCTCCACAAATCTACGCCCCTCCCCAACGCACAACCTCATCAGCCATCATCCATAACTTTCCCAGGGGACGGTGGTTAGATGCAGACCAGCTGTTTCAGCGCTATGTCTCTTTAACTCCTCCCTCTCCCTATTGAAACTATTATCCCTCGGGTCCTTCGCATTAATCTCCTCTGGGTGGTACGGTGAGTTTACACTCTTCTCGTGTGGGGCAGCTGTACCAGTGGTTTGATTACGGCGGGAACGAGGGACACGAGGGTGGGGGAAGGGGTTAAATTTTGTCCGGAGACTGACAATCCGGCCGATGAGTTGGTTAGGGAGGCGGGACGTGGGGAGCATTGTTGCGTCTTTATTTTTGGAGTGTTATCATTCAAGCAATGAAATTCGATTGCTTTGATGAACTAAGTACAATGTGTGGTGAAGGCTCAAGTGTTGTCCATAACAATGAGGGTTGTCACGACGTGATAATGATGTAAACGTCATGTGACTACATAACCATAACCGAATGAAGTGGCCCGACTGTCCAAGTGACCAGAGTTCCCTATTTTGGAGTTGATTGGACCTTAAATTCAATAGCAGCGTATCGCTGTAGGCGACTGAAGCCTGAGGATATTCACGAGCGCAGCAGATTTATAACCGCGCAGACTGGCACTGACACTGGCAGCGAGCGTAAATTCTAGCAGCTGTACCAGGTCATGAACATGCGCATATACATCCACATTCAGATAGTTCCTTCCATCCTGTCAACCATAACGATGCATGCCAGAGTTCAAAGAGGTAGACTGATCAAAGGACATATAAGTTAGGCCATAAAAGGAACCAGAAATATCAGGATACAGGGAACACACTCTATGGACCTCTTGTAGCGCTGCAGCAGGTATAATTGGATTCAAAAAAAAAACAAGAATAAAGAATTGTCATCGTGACTTGTAGCACTCTTGCTATTCTAAGCTTCCCATGGCCAAAATCATTAAACATATATACAGTACCTAACTATGGCCTCAAGCTGTCATCAAAGGTCTTACTTGAACAATCGTTGTTCACTGTTGCAGGATGTATCTTGAACGGGCATGTAGAGGAGACCTGCAAAGTCCAGCCGATCTGCGCTAACATAAGCGCAAGGAACAAGCTCAAGCCAAATTTCTAACTTCTAATTCCCCTGATTGGGCTATCATGGAGATGGTAGCTTCAGGGTAATAAAGCCTCCATTTACAGGGTAAAATAATTAAGATTAGATGGATAATTACAAATTGTAAGGGAGGCTATTTGACAAGTGTGCTAGAATTTAGGAATATTTTGGAATAGCAGGTTCCCGAATAATACAGCAAGCTTTTTTTGTGAAGAAGAACTTCTATTGCGATCTTGAGCCGGAACCACTGAAAATTCCTCCATTGACGCTGGAGGGACCTTCGATGCTATTTGGGTAAGTCCTAATTTACCCGCATTGCGTATTAGCTCTAGTCTCTAATGTTCATGACCAGTTATGGCCAAAAGCGTGTCTCTAATGTTCATGACCAGTTATGGCCAAAAGCGTGGTTAAACGCAAACATGGCCAGCACAATTATGGTGATATAATCAATGCTTGAACCAGGACTCCGAAACAACCCCACTGAATCTCACAGTTCAATAAATCCAGATCCAACATGCAATCAGGCCGAGCAGTAACCATCCCCATCCAAACGGTCGAGGGGCAGATGCAACGTACATTCGACTCAATAGGAGCGGATATCCATGCGCATAATCTGGCCCTGGAAAGAATAATCACGAGGATTCCCATTCAGTTGGATGCATTCGGCTTTAAAAAATCCAATGTACCATCACCTGCTTGGCTCCACGAAGCCATGCCGAGCCAATCTGTTGTTGTTGGACTTGATACCCTGGCCCCTGTTCTAGACACCTGCAATCGAATGCAGGAGAGGGAGGGTAGGCGCCGGCCAGTATCTAGGGAGTTGCACATTAAGGATAAGGGAAAAAAATCGGAAAATGTCAAGAGCTGGGTCTTAGGGACTCCAGAAGCTCCTAACATGACTGCTGATCCACGCTTAGTACATCCCGATCCAGATGGAGATTCAGAAGCAGAAACAACTTGGAATTACCGTATTCGCTATGCCGATCTCCCCAAGTCCTGTAACAAACTAGAATGGCTATCTTGGGTGTCTAAGTCCTGGGAGGATTACTCCTCACTGAAGGCACAGGAAAAAACATTGATGCAGACTCTCACAGACATTATCGCTACCTACAACAGCCTGGTTTCTGAAGGTCTTTTGAGTCACTCCACCCTCACACACAGCGATTATGCCACCAATCTCAAGCAGAGACTTGATGATATGAGTAAAGATATGAGTTTCTGTCGCAAACTACGATCGAGAGTTCATGAATCACTCCCCGCGTTTGAATGGTCTGGTTAGGTTACAAATTGAGATCTAGGGTGAATTGTTTCGGGTATTTTGAATTTTTGAATTAGAGAACTTTTAGAAAAATCTAAACTCACAATATGTTGCTATATCGGATTGATTTACCACGCTCGTTGATCACTTTTAGAAATTCCCTGTGCTGTGTGCAGTAAGTAAGAGTTCTCAATCAGTCAGGCATCACGTAAGTCGGTTCAGGGCAACAGCAGGCAACCCCACCTACCGCAAGTACAGTAATATAAGTACGTGACATAACTGAGCCTGTCCTAAAGTGCGAAGAGTGGCCGATCAGTTACTTGCACCTGGGTCTGATCATATGCATGACGAAATCAGGATGCTTCAACGAGACTATGCGAGTGGCTCGTACTAACGTTACGTTCAGAACATCAGCTGAATCAACTCTATTTCAGATTTCACTCGGGACCTAGTATTCAGTGCTAAGTGCCCCTGCATCGAGCATAGAGCTTATCGAGTTGTGATACTGAGGTGGCTTGATATGAAGCTTGTAAAGCCCACTTTGTAGACTTCCTCGACGCTATGCGTCGGTTGCACAAACAAGGATTGTTTAGCGACCCGCTTGCATAGTCACGATCCGCTTTGCATGTACTGTATGTACTGTATGTACGTACATAACGTAATTGACGTCAGATTGCGAACAGCAAAAGTCTCGGGACCAGAGTCAGGTCATCCCGCGAGAGGCTGGATATCGAGGTCAGCGGGGGCCCCTTTGCTGTAAAAGGGGAGACATTCGAGGTAGAAATTCCATCACAAAACTTCTTCGGCCAACCATTAGTTTCTCCGAATCCAAATAATAATAAGTTGCAGAAGACAGAGCCCGAAGTTTATCCGGTTTCTATCGGGGATCCAACATGCCATCTGTATTGTAGACTATGTGATGGACAATAATCCTTCTACAATTTCCAGTGCGCAGGTGTTGCTAGTTGCAGATAGTACTTGGAGAGTCTTGAACATTACCTATATATATATAGAGCTCGTTACGGAATTCGCGGCTACGTGATGATAATGAGTGCAAGAAGCAATCATACCAATGATTCAGTGCATAGCATCGAAGCCGGAATTGACAGACGCATATATAGAATATATTTCTCCTTGTTGCTCCACGTTGGAGCTCGATTATTTTTTAAAAAAAAAAAAAAGAAAAAAAAAAAAAGAAAAGAAAATAGCTCGAGGGCGCTAAACCTATTATGGTACACACTGCCTTGTTCGCTTTTTGCACGCAATCTCGAGAGAATTATAACCTATTGTAGATGGATTTTAACACCGATATGGAGATTGAAAACATACACTTGCCCTCTACACTTGCCCTCTACACTTGCCCATGAGATATGTATGAATACTAAGTGTTGTGGCTTCGGAACGACGCGCGCGTTGCTTGGTAATATCTCCTCCGCTCGCCTTCTACACTGATATTATTGTTTGATCAGCATGCAGATGAATGGAATATCAATATTATGACATAGTGGTCTCACACATATATCCCCCGAGGTAGTCTTAGCTCACACAACTGGTATTCAAAAGTCCGCAACCCATTTTTTATTCTTCAGTGGAGTTTCGTTCCATAATCGGGAAGAGCGCCACTTTCCTACTAGCCTCATATTCTCCGAAGGACGGCTCCAGAATACGAAGGTATGCAATTCAAATGCTAACTGGTGAGTGATGTCAATTTCCCTATCTAGGCTGTCTACGCTCTAGGTAACCGAAAGCAGCTTTGATGAAATCGACATGACAAATGCTGTGAATAGTTTGGTTGACCAATTGTGCCAACAAGACTATGCTTTGCAAATAGCTCCTAGAGTCCGAAAAAAGATCAAGTAAAAAAAGCCAAATATCAGACCTATCCCACCATAACCCAAATTAAATACAAAGGAAATAATAAAATAAAAATAAAAAATAAACCATGATTTCTAAGAGCGGCAAAGAAAATGCAGGTGATTTATATCTAGATCTTAGTGCTTCACGGCCCCCTTTCCGAATAATTTCTCGTTGATTTCGTCCTCATTGGAATGATCGTGAGTCCTGATACCAGGAGCTTCGTCACCTGCGTGTACAGTCTCCTCATCACCATCAGCATTGCGGTAGGTGCGGGTCTTGGTGTTGGTTCTAGATGGTGGCTTTGGAGCACTAGAACCGAAGAGTTTCTCGTTGATATCATCCTCGTTGGAGTAATCATGAGTGCGAATTCCAGGCCCTGTGCCTTCACCGGAGTAGCTCTCAACCTCATTGCCCTCCTTGTCTGTGTACTTGGAGGTGTTGCTCCTGCTGGTCTTGCCGAAGAGTTTCGCGTTCTCTGCATTTTGGTCGCTATGATCGTGGGTTCGGATACCGGGGGCTGCCTCGCCATCCCATTCTGTAGTTTTATTGCCATCTTTGTCGAATGAGGTCTTCGTGGTTTGTGTTCTCTTCACAGCTCCTTTGCCGAAAAGCCTCTCGTTGATGGCATCCTCATCTTCATAGTCATGAGTGCGAATACCGGGTTGTTCTTCACCAACCCACTGTTCGGTGGTGTTTCCTTCGCGATCAACAGTTCTGCTGGTGTTTGTTCGTTGTGGTTGGGCACTGCGAAGTAGCGAAATTAGCTCTGGGAAATCTCAATGTATGAAGAAATTATCAAAACTTACTATGTAGTCATGATTGATGAGTTATTGGAGTTTGTGGAGGAGGCAACTGGGGGTTTCTGTAGAGAAGCTATTTAGCAATTGCTATGCGTGGTGATCCTTGGTGGCAAGCCAACTTCTTACGTTTACTTGAACTGCTGTTGGTGTGATGTGTTGTGAGGTCTGATTGTTTAAAAAAGACGGATGAAGGGATTGGTATATGACTTAAATACCTTGTTTCTTGAACTACTCAGATTGAGCTCGCCACTTCTTGCTAGCTAGTGCAGAGGACAACACTGGTTTCCTTCGCTATCCGATCAGCCATGAACAGATCATAGCAGATCAATCCCAGCGAAAAGGGGCCAACAACAAGGCGTTGTTTACCAGATGCTGCCGAGGTGGTTGCGTGATGTTGGTGGAGCAAAATCCCACCCTAGCCTCTTTTGGTTGACCAGATTCCACGAGGAGAGGTGGGTGGGGCTTGCATGCATGTGTTTTGTTATGATTGGCAACTAGTTCCAGGACATGGATTGAGTAAAATGGAGGGAAAACGAATAGCTGGCAGACAGAACATTTGAACACCGAAAATGGAGTTATTCGCTGGCACCAGGCACCTCCATATCCTGCCAGTGAGGCGTTTCATGATCTTGTAGATAGGTATATGGATCTCCAGAGTGAACCATTCAGGATAAGCCTAGCTCCACGCACGTGATATTATATACTTGTGTACCCCCAGCCATGGAGACCCCGCCGAACCGACATAGGACACACATGTGCCTAGGAGAATGTACCCCGCTGCTGTAATATTTGGCGAGGGAAATTCTCAACGCCTCACCAGTTATATTGTCAGCTCTGTTCCTGTAGCCGTCATAGGTTCCTGTGAGCATGTGCTGTGCACGATCTAGTTTTGAAGTGCCATGTGTACCCGTAGAGTTGTTCATATCCCCTGGTCCATCAATTGCGGCATGCACTCAGCCTGCGCATGCACGCTAGACGTACTTGAGTACATATGTACCTAGGTATGGAACATAACTCAGAACTAGAAGCGGTTTAAGTAGAGAGAGTTACAGTACAATTCGGTTAAATGGAGTTGCATAATTGGGCATTCAAGTCTTCAGACAGTTGTTTTCCTCTAAGTACTTGTTTTCCACAGGGTACCTAGCTTTCCACCTCAACATGCTACACAAGTATGTATACTGTACCAATGCATGGGCCTGGGTCCAAAGAAATAATGTGGAAACTATCCTGGATTAGCAATTTCTAGCTGAAAAGCTAGGAAAGATATGTGGTACGAGACTGGGGCAGGTCAAAGTAATGTACGCATTCTATGTCTGATACCAAAGTACGTACAGTAGTATGTCCATTGGATGAGCTTGTTTTGTCTTCGATGTACAGCCATCCTGAGAAGTCGCAGCGTGCACGCTCCCATTTGTTTTCTCATTTCTTCCCTGTAATCTAGGAGATATCCCCCGAAAACCATGTATCACAGCTCCACTCGATTGGGATACGGATGGCATTCTGAGATCGCCGTTAGTCTAGAGTACTCTAGCTACGTGCAAGTCGATTCAAAATTGACCCACTGCCGCCTTGATAGCATCTACTCGAATATCCGAGTACCATGGAAGAAAGTAGATCAATGTACAAGTAGCCCAGTTCGAACATCATCCCCCATGAGCGCATATCAGTTCATCCAGTACCGTTGCATGCTCCACTCTCGTGAAGGTAAAATTCACCACAAGATAAATGATTTGTCCCTCATATTGTAATCTGAACTGCCTTTTTCATCGCATGCAGAGCACTTTTAGATAGATCTAATCTGAGTGATATTGTCTCAGCTCATGGTCTGGACCCAAAGATAGATGTTCAATTGGACGGTTGGTGCTTTGATGTCCGTCTGAGCTGTAATATTAATATCGCACACCGAGGAAATCTCAAGTCCTATAGGTCCCCAACTGTGTTTGCAATCTTTACATCGTATTCCATTGAAAATGATTCGAGTCCTGGGTTTCTAGCCTAATAGTGTAGAGTAAATTCGACGCTAGTCTGGCTGGCACAATCCCCTCCTGTGATTCGACGCAAGCACCAAAATTTCCGCATCGACTCTAGTCTCAATATAATCATTCATCCAGATCTTGATATGTTACGAACGACCTCTAGAATCTTGAACTGGTCTTTTTTTTTTTTTTTTTTTTTGAATGAGATCTATTCCAGGAAAGTAATGCAATGCATATAATACTCTTGAATTCAAAGCTAACCGAAGTCCCTATCTGTGACTGGACCTCTCCAGGAAAGCAACCACCAAATCCTGATCTGACTATAGTACCAACGCCATAAATTCTCACTAGCAACGTTATCAACGGGAATTGGACCTCGCTGCAGTTGAGATCCTGCCACAGCTATATTACTCCCATATTCCGGCAATGTAATGCCCCAACCCTCCATGACCGCATCCTCTGTAACCTTCACCCCTCTACCTCTCAGTGTCTTGATAATCACTTCGTCAGCATCCTTTGCCTCCTTAATTGAGTCAACCCCGCTTGACCTGAGCGTCGCCTTACTGAGCTCAGAATCCAAGGCCGGGTCCCAGTTCCAAAACCGGAAGTCTCGACGCCTTTCCTGAGGAGAGCGCTCTTGACGTCCTTGCCGGTACCATGATCTAAATCTCTCCCGTCGCCAGTGCTCTGATACTGCCGAAGCGTATGTGAGATACTGTAATTTTGGGAACATCTGATCATGAGTCAGAGAATGCGAAAGCCACATCCGCGGACCTTCTCCCCAAACCAAAAATGCTAAAGAGGTCAAATTGTATGCGATTGGTAGGTTGAACTCTTCTCTGGAGGGCCCGGATACCAACTGAGAATGCCTCTGAATATCCCAATTCATATGTTTTGCTTCCATTTGCATTTTCCAATATTCATCCAGAGCTAGGCGCCCCCGTCTAAGAACCAACTCTTGTAAATTAGGTGCATACCGTATAATGCTGTAGATAGTCTCAACTTTGAGAAAGTACTGATCGTGCATGTCGCCGCAATTAAATATCTGACGCTCAGCTCCGCAAGGGAGGGTGACTGTGCAGGTGGACACGCCACCAATGAGCAAAGGGTAACAGTCTTCACCATTCCAATATGCATTGCCGAGCTTGACGCTTAATGTGTCAAGAGTCAATTGCCTCAGTGCCGTATCGGCTTTGTCGTCCACGGATTCATAACTCCTTGTTAAGTAATCGATCACTAAGGCGACATGCACCGTTATGGTATGCCATCGGCTAACATGTAAACTCTCGAGCTTGTTAGATGGCACTACGGCGAGGACGGTTATATAGCTGTCCATAACAGAAAGCTTGCGGAGGTTGGGTAAACCATTCTCCAGGGCCTTGCCAAATCGAACTTTCAGTTCATTAAATATTCTCGCATTACCATGGACTTCGTCGTCTTCGATGGTAGAAAATTCCAAGTGCACAAGGTTCTCTAGAGTTTCCAGGGGCCAACCGAGGAAAGACACAGGGGGATCTCTACGAAGTACATCTGTAAGTAGTTTCACATTTTCCGAATCTAAATACCGGTGCCAGTAACGCTTTCCACACAGGTTGTTCAAAGGATTACTACCACAGTGGGATGCCCAGGAGCAATCAGGCATTGCCCTAGATAACGGTGACCCAAAATCCAATTTCCAATATTTCAGGTTTTTCATTGATTTGATAAGGATCTGTGTCCATAAATATGATGGCGTTAGAGCGATTGACCGATGGCTAGAGCCGCAGATAGCGGTTTCTAGCGAGCTGTGCGTCACTGCCACCCCCTGATGACTGGCTTGTAATTGTAGATCGGAGCCAGAGATACCGGAGCTCGCATTGGACGCTGATCTCGAGTGATCCGAACCATCGGAAGAAAGAGTATCGCAATTGGGTGCTTCATTTTCAACCAGTTTGTTTCGGGACGATTTGCGACTAATCACGCGATTGAACAGTCTAGAAATGCGGTTCTGCTTCCGTGGGCTGCTTCCACTCTGGGGTTCAGGTGTAGCAACATCCAGTTGTGCCGCAGACAAATTCTGTTGAACAATCTCCCCTATCACAAAGGATGGCTCAGGTGACTGGTTTTGCCGCGTCTGATGCAGAGAAGCGATGTCCATTGACCAATAGCCATCCAAATTTTGGTTACCGGAACACAGTTCCGTTAATTTTAGTGTAGCTTGTAGGAGGTTGATGAGTATGGAAGGGCCAGGCTCTTTCCCTTTATTCCCTGTCCTAAGCGTCTCCCTGAGCCTCAACCTTTGCTCTTCCGGTTTTGTGACATCAGTCCCTACTAAGGTCAAAGGACGCTTCTTGTTGGGATCTTCATTGGAACTCAGAATCACGTAGTCTTGGTAAACAACGAGTGGTAACTGAATACTCTTAACTAAGGCTGCAAGATCAGACCGCTCTGAGAGAGTTTTGACTAGTGGTTTTAAGACTCGTTCTAACACGTATTCCGTAATTGGGTTTTGTTCGGTTGGTTCTTCCCAGATACGAAGCAAATCCCACCATTCAGGTGTGAAATTGTGATGGTAGTGTTTAGGAAAACAACAGTCTTCCGGGGCACGGATAGGAGCATATTCGAAGATCTTCTTCGTCTTATATCCAATAAAGTCGGCCTCTGATTCCATACTGTCAGAATCCTATAGAAGTCATTAAAGCAGCGTCAGCACACTAAGTCATACCCATTATGAGCATCTCACAATCAGGATGCTTTACTTACATATTCAAGCTCAAATTCACCAGGGGCGTATTCGAATTCAACCAGATACTCTTGATCTTCAGTCGGGCTTGAGCTGCTCCATTTTCGCCACTGCATCATGCGTCCTGGAATTAATAGGCCTTCGTCCTTGCCTCTCCTAAATTTCCTTGTTCTAAGTTTGGCATGATATCCATACTTCAACATCGGTAGCACTGTGCCGATCTGTGGGCTGAATGGTGGCTCTGCAAGGACACAAGTCAGAGAAGTTGCAACCTGTTCTGTTGCCGTGCCGAACGGCCATATATCCCGTCGAAAGAGCACTGGCCTCTGGACAACATGGGCTGGAATCGCCAATGTGTGTATGTCGATTTCCGTGTACAAGAAAGGCGTAACTATTGCATTCCAATGGCGATTGACGAGTGCCCAATTGTAAAGATTAAGGAGAGGGCACAAAGTACATGTGGACCTTGCAACCTCGTTCGGCATAAGTTGTGAGTGAGGATAGTGAAACCGGTATTCATCCGTAGATGCATGCTGCCATTTGATTCGACACCCGCCGCTGCCTATTGCGTAGTGGAATATTCTCAGAAGGATCTCCGTTGGCATGTGATATGATCTTCGGATACCTGTGCAGGGGTTCACGCTGTCCGAATGAGGGCCGTGGAAACACACGGAAAACGAAGCTTCCCCATCGAGATGTCTCTGGCTGTTGTCTGCAATCATATCGATGTCCATGAAGTATGCTCCAGTCCCTCGTGGGCACTTAAGCTTCCGTATTGTGTGCTGAAATAAGTTTCGAATTTTCCAACAGAGAGTCACGAACACGTCAATAGCTCACCTACCTATGACATCGGTAGGTTACCACACGGTACCTATATGGAATATTTTACAATCTATCCGCGCGCGCGTATAGAGCTAGTCAACAACACGTGTGTGATCGTTTATTGATATGTCGTTGATTATAAATATGAATGTTGTTTACCGGTACTCCGTACCCTGCTGCCAAGCTACTAATAATTTGCGGTAGCACGAATTCATTTATCGAGTTTGATACTATCCTAATTTATTGTGCCGAAGTTACATGTACTTTAGAAGACTCGGAACATAGTTAACCCAATATCGATCGTTTATGCCTAAATACGTGTTCATTATTGTCTTGAGACATCCGACTTCGCACACCACCACTGCCTTATCCACTTTGCAATATTCGAGGGAGTAGGTATCTGAAGCTTGCATCGCCTGAAGTCAAATATACATGGTATTTTCGCCCGTGGGA
>WHUX01000158.1:0-126484 GCA_015179025.1 Terfezia claveryi | reverse complement strand
TACTATCCAAATCTCAGATTCTTCGAACCTCCAACTTCTGCAACCTTCAGGTTTAGAATAACACTTACCCCTAGATACAAATAACACTTACCTACAGATACAGATAACACTTACCCCCAGATACAGATATAATGGCACGAACAAAACAGAAACCCAGAAATATCAAGACCATAGTGCCCCCAGTGATAGTCCCAACCCCCCAGGTGCCCCCGCCCCAAGTGGCCACACCCCAAGTGGCAGCACCCCAAGTGGCCGCACCCGAAGTGGCTTCTGTGATAGTCCCTCCTCCCTAAGTGGCCCCCGCCATAGGCTTACAGGCTAGAGCAGTTCCCAGAAGAAGAAGGGTCAATCGAGGACTTAAGAACTCCTAAGCTCAATGCCAGTTCAATTTGACCTTGGCATGCTAAGTGTGCTGTCAGTGGCCATTGTCAGACAGATATGGAGACAACAGGGCAGCGCAATGCTGATAATACCGAAGACTGCATTCCAACAGTTGTGCAGAGAAATTGTACAAGACGTGAACAATGAATACAATACTATGCCGAGGATTCTCGGGGGATGGACCGATGTTGAAAGAATTGGAATTCTCGTGACAAATGCTCTCCAAGAGTCTACGGCATCAGCAAAAAAAATATTCGCGTCATGTGTCTTCCTGTGCGTCGGACGCACAGGACGCATGGGACAGGAACTTACAATCAGGACGCCAAACGCTTGGTGCACCAGCGTCGGGACGCAACACTCGTGCGCACCAGCGTCGGGACGCAACACTCATGCGCACCAGCGTCGGGACGCAACACTCGTGCGCACCAGCGCCCAGGACGCAACACAAGTGTGCTCCCACGCCTGGGACGCAACAGAAGTATGCTACTGCTTCTTGGACGCAATATGAGATGGGCTGCTCGTCCCCAACGCTATAGGTTCTACGTCTGGCGTTACTGAACCAGGGCCCCAAATCGCTCTCTTCTACAATGCACACCCGCTACCAGCTTGCATCTACGACGCTCTATCACCAGCCAGCTACGTAGCCGCTATTGCAGCCATTGAATATGCACGCAGCGGAAATATCCATTGTATTCGCTAATAATTATATACACAGAAGTATTGAGCAATAGATATATATATAGAACATGCAATCGCTGTAATACTCGCTCTAATACTCGCGCCAATGCTTTAATACTCGCTCCAATACTCGCTCTAATACTCGCCCTAATACTCGCTCTAATACTCGCTCTAATACTCGCCCTAATACTCGCTCTAATACTCGCCTTTTAATACTCGCTCCAATACTCGCTCTCATACTCGCTCTATTACTTGCTCTAATGCTCGCCATAATGTGCTGGGATATAGAACGAAGGGAAAATGCGCGGGGAAGGGAGGTATATATACAGGAAAACCATAGTTGCCAAGGCCGACTGCGAAGCCCGACAATTTAGACTTTCCGAAGACAATGAGATAACGGATAACCAGAGAAGTGGCATGACAGTGATCAATGGCGCTCAGCCCCCTTTCGCCCGCAGGTGCCGTACTCTTCAATGCCTGGCCTGGTAATAGTCATATTGGGAAATCATAGTCGTTGTATCGAGATTTGTGCGTAGTTCACGCTTTGTGATATGTTTCGTAGGAATTCATGCATTCGCGGGCACATATATATATATATGTGCGAGAAACTCGTGGTTTTGGAGACATATATATATATAAGCCCGCGAATGCATGGATTTCTCGCACAATATATAAGCTCGGGAATGCATGGATTTCTCGCATATATATATATATATGTCTCCAAAAGCACGAGTTTCTCGCACATATATATATATATGCCCGCGAATGTATGCATTTCTCTATATGTCTCCAAAAGCACGAGTTTCTCGCACATATATATATATATGCCCGCGAATGTATGCATTTCTCTATATGTCTCCAAAAGCACGAGTTTCTCGCACATATATATATATATGCCCGCGAGGGCATGCATTTCTCTATATGTCTCCAAAAGCACGAGTTTCTCGCACATATATATATATATATGCCCGCGAATGTATGCATGTCTCTATATGTCTCCAAAAGCACGAGTTTCTCGCACATATATATATATATGCCCGCGAATGCATGCATTTCTCTATATGTCTCCAAAAGCACGAGTTTCTCGCACATATATATATATATATGCCCGCGAATGTATGCATGTCTCTATATGTCTCCAAAAGCACGAGTTTCTCGCACATATATATATATATATGCCCGCGAATGTATGCATGTCTCTATATGTCTCCAAAAGCACGAGTTTCTCGCACATATATATATATATATGCCCGCGAATGTATGCATGTCTCTATATGTCTCCAAAAGCACGCGTTTCTCGCACATATATATATATATATGCCCGCGAATGTATGCATGTCTCTATATGTCTCCAAAAGCACGAGTTTCTCGCATATATATATATATATATGCCCGCAAATGCATGAATTCCTACGAAACATATCACAAAGCGTGAACTACGCACATATCTCGATACAATGACTACGATTTCCCAATATGACTATTACCAGGCCAGGCATTGAATAGTACGGCACCCGCGGGCGAAAGGGGGCTGAGCGCCATTGATCACTGTCATGCCACTTCTCTTGTTATCCGTTATCTCATTGTCTTCGGAAAGTCTAAATTGTCGGGCTACGCAGTCGGCCTTAGCAACTATGGTTTTCCTGTATATATACCTCCCTTCCCCGCGCATTTTCCCTTCGTTCTATATCCCAGCACATTATGGCGAGCATTAGAGCGAGTAATAGAGCGAGTATTAGGACGAGTATTGGAGCGAGTATTAGAGCGAGTATTGGAGCGAGTATTAGAGCATTGGCGCGGGTATTAGAGCGAGTATTACAGCGATTGCATGTTCTATATATATATCTATTGCTCAATACTTCTGTGTATATAATTATTAGCGAATACAATGGATATTTCCGCTGCGTGCATATTCAATGGCTGCAATAGCGGCTACGTAGCTGGCTGGTGATAGAGCGTTGTAGATGCAAGCTGGTAGCGGGTGTGCATTGTAGAAGAGAGCGATTTGGGGCCCTGGTTCAGAAATGCCAGACGTGGAACCTATAGTGTTAACAACCTCAATTGAGTTGATGATACGATGGCATTGAACTCTAACATCCAGACGTTGAGCTTATGTCAACCACCGTCCGGACGGCTTTCGAGGCCCCAATGGCGTCCGGACGGCTTTCGGGGCACCAATGGCGTCAGGACGGCTTTCGGGGCACCAATGGCGTCAGGACGGCTTTCGGGGCACCAATGGCGTTAGGAAGGTATTGCTACGCAGTGCAGGGCCCTAGTTGCGTCCGGATTGTAATGCAATACCCTAGGGCGTCCGGACGCACGGGACGCACAGGATGTAAAATCGCGTCCGGACGCTTGGTGGTGCGTCCTGACGCATATTTCTTTTTGCTGATGGGAGGCATATATGCATGAATTTTATACAGGTAATAAGGCATAGATGGTGAGTAGAAAATTGTCAGAATAATACTAACATGGCTGATGCAATAGCGATCAACATTTTGTCAACCCTGAGTAGGGAGCAAAACCCATTACACCAAACAATTCTTCGCAGGGATATAAGGTTGTAGCATCAAGTGGAAGAGAATCGGCTATCTGGGGGTAATGTGACCTATATATATGCACCGTTTCTCCACCCACCACCAGCAACACCAGAACCAGCAGACATATAAGAACAAGCATCAGCACCAGCACCAGAACCAGCACCGGCACTAGCACAAGCACAAGCACAGGCACCAGAACCAGCACCAGAACCAGCACCAGAACCAGCACCAGCACTAGCACAAGCACCAGCACCAGTACCAGCACCAGCACCAGCACTAGCACAAGCACCAGCACCAGCACCAGGACCAGCACCAGCACCAGAACCAGCGCCAGTGCCAGCACTAGCACCAGCACGAGTATGAGCACTAGTACTAGCACCAGCACCAGAACTAGCACCAGCACCAGAATCAGTGCCAGCATTAGAACCAGGACCAGCAGCTCCTATTGGGGCAGATACTTCTTCGTCATCATCTAGAAGAAGTATTAGAACAAGAACCTATCCCTTATTCTCAGCCCGAGGATGGTCCGTCCTCATGTCACCCAATACAAATTTTATGTGAGGGTGATTTCTCATGTCATAGCGCATCATTCTCCCACCTCTGCATCCTCGCATACAAATTGACTTGGGGTGATTTTCATATTCGGCCCACACCAATGCTCCTTGTATTACACCAATCACTCGTGTCCCAGTGTAGTTGTTAATTCCTGTCACCCCATTGTTCACCCCAATTACCCGCAAATCACCCCATTGTTCAGCACAATCACCGCTTTGCCCAAACTATTGTTCATCCCCATCACTCCATTGTTCACTCCAATCACCTGCACATCACCCCAATTATGCATATACTAGCACTCCATACATGCTTTTATTCTCCCTTATTCTGCCTTATTACCCACATCTACACACTTTGCACACCCCATTCTTCTTGCTAATTAGCCACATCCACCCGCATTGTACTCGCTATCAAATATCCAGACTGATATATAGGGTAAGCGAATATCCTCACTGACATGTAGGGCAAGCGAATATCTAGGCTGATATCTAGCACGAGTGAATATTCAGGTTGGCATATAGAGCGAGCAAATATCCAGGCTGACATATAGGGTGAGCAAATATCCAGGCTGATATATTAGGTGAGCGAATATCCAGGCTAGCATGTAGTGCAAGTGAATATCCAGACTGACATATGGGGCAAGCGAATATCCAGGCAGATATATTAGGTGAGCGAATATCCAGGCTGGCATATAGAGCGAGCGAATATCCTGGCTGATATCTAGGGCGAGCGAATATCGCAAATATTCAGGCTGATATCTAAGGTGAGTGAATATCCAGTCTGACATATAGGGCGAGTAATTATCTAGGCTAATATATTAGGTGAGCGAATATCACGGCTGGCATATAGAGTAAGTAAATATCTAGGCTGGCATATAGTGCAAGCGAATATCTAGGCTGACATATGGGGCAAGCGAATATCTAGGCAGACATATTAGGCAAGCGAATATCCAGGCTGGCAAATAGAGCGAGCGAATATCCTAGCTGATATCTAGGGCGAGCGAATATCGCGAATATCCAGGCTAATATCTAGGGTGAGCGAATATCTAGTCTGATATATAGGGCGAGTAATTATCCAGGCTGATATATTAGGTGAGCGAATATCACGGCTGGTATATAGAGTGAGCAAATATCTAGGCTGGCATATAGTGCAAGCGAATATCCAGGCTGACATATGGGGCAAGCGAATATCCAGGCAGACATATTAGGCAAGCGAATATCCAGGCTGGCAAATAGAGCGAGCGAATATCCTAGCTGATATCTAGGGCGAGCAAATATCGCGAATATCCAGGCTGATATCTAGGGTGAGCGAATATCCAGTCTGATATATAGGGCGAGTAATTATCCAGGCTGATATATTAGGTGAGCGAATATCACGGCTGGCATATAGAGTGAGCAAATATCTAGGCTGGCATATAGTGCAAGCGAATATCCAGGCTGATATATTAGGTGAGCGAATATCCAGGCTGGCATATAGAGCGAGCTAATATCCTGGCTGATATCTAGTGCGAGCGAATATCACGAATATCCAGGCTGATATCTAGGGCTAGTGAATATCTAGGCTAACATATAGGGCAAGTAATTATCTAGGGTGATATATTAGGCGAGCGAATATCAAGGCTGGTATATAGAGTGAGCAAATATCCAGGCTAATATATAGAGTGAGCAACTAAGGCGAGTAAATGTCCAGCTAGTATATAGGGCGAGCTAATATTTAACATGCTATAGGGAGAATATCCAGGCTCATGGGAGGGGGTTATTCAGGCTGATATCTAGGGCGAGCAATTATCTATGCTGACATATTGGGCAAGCGAATATATATTAGGCGAGTGAATATCCAGGGTGATATAGCAGAAATATCTAGGCTCACCGGAGGGGGTTATCTAGGCTGATATATGCAGGTATAAAGCTCACCTGGACTTGAGATCCAAACTAATATCTAGAGCCAGTGAATATCCAGGCTAATATATGGAGCGAGCAAATATCTAGGCTGACATAGGAGGATTATCCAAGCTCACGGGGACTGGGTTATCTAGGCTGATATAATGGGCGTACGGTTATCCAGGCTAATACAGGGAGATTATCCAGGCTCACGCGAACTGGGTTATCCAGGCTGATATATATATCCAGGCTGATATAGGTATATTATCCAGACTCACTCGAAGATGGTTGTCTAGGCTAATATAGGTATCCTGGCTGATATAGACAGATGATCCAGGCTCACTCAGACTGGGTTATCGAGGCTGCTAGGTATGGTGAGCAGATATTCAGGCTGATATAGACGAGGAGCAGATATTCAGGCTCATATATGGGGTGTGTGAATTATCTAGGCTGGATATGTGCTCGCTCCATATATAATACTCGTGGTATTATAACCTGCCAACATATGCAGCCTAGATATGTACTTTTCTTAATAGCATTTGATGTGAATACTAGTCTATTAGAACTTGCCAACATACGTGGCGTAAATTTCTAGTTCTACTAATAGCCTCTGATTTGAACACCTGTGAGATTACCACTTGCAGATATATGCTGCGTAGATTGCCTGTTCTCTCAATAGCATCCTGTGTAAATAGTATTTCTATTCATACCTACGAACATATGCCTCGTACATTTCTATTTATGTTAATAGGACCTTTGGACATTACTAGTACTATTACTACTTGCGGAGATATATACTCTAGATTCTTAGTTGTATTAATATCCTCGAGGCATATGCCATGTAGATTTCTAGTTGTTCTCATAATCTTGCATTTGAATATTCTTGCTATTACTAATTGCGGACATTACCAGTACTATTACTTCTTATGAAGTCATAGTGCTATTAGACAGCTGACTATACTTAAGTAATGTATATTTATAGTCGTCATAATTACCTTGTATTTGAAAATGTATACTATTACTACTTACTTATCGATATTATAAGTATAGATTTCGTATTATGTTAATAAACTTGAGTATTAATATTATTGCTATTTTAGAACTTGCTCATATATATAATTAATATATATGCTAATAGATTTTTAGTATCACCCTCCAACCCCTGCAGCATCGCATACAAATTGATTTTCGCTGATTTACATATTTGGCCCACACCAATAGCTCTTGTCTTACTCGTGCCCCAGCGCAGTACCAATTGTGAATCCCAATCACCTCATTGTTCACCCTGATAACCCACCTATTACCCTATTGTTTACTGCAATTACTGCTGTACCCCAACCATTGTTCATCCCAATTACCCCATTGTTCACCTATTATTCAGGGCAATCACCCCTTTGCCCAAACTATTGTTCATCCCCATTACCCCATTGTTCACCCCAATCACCCGCATATCACCCCAATTACGTACATCCTAGCACTCCGCACATGCTCTTATTCTTCCTTGTTCTCCCTAATTACCCATACGTACTTAGCACACTCCATTCTTCTTGCTAATCACCTATACCTACCTACATTGTACACGCGATCGAATATTAAGGCTCATATATAGGGGTATATCCAAGCTCACCCGGTTCCGAAATCCAAGCTAATATGTGGAGCGAGCGAATATCCTTGCTGACATAGAGGCAATATCCAGGCTTATCTGGAGGGGTTATACAGGTGGATATCTGGGGTGCATATCCAAGCTCAGCCAGAAGCTAATATGTGGAGCGAGCGAATATCCACACTGACTTAGGGGCAATATCCAGGCTCACGTGGAAGAGGTTATATAGGCTGATATCTAGTTTATGTATCCAAGCTCTGCCAGACCCGAAATCCAAGTTAATATTCAGAGCGAGCCAATATCCAGGCTGATATAGTGGGCTTTTCCAGGCTCACGCAGACGGGGTTACATAGGCTGATATATAGGGTGAGTGAATATCCAAGCTGATATTAGTGCGAGCGAATATCTAAGCTGATATAGGGGCTATATTCAGGGCTATATCCAGGCTCACCGGAGAGGGTTTTCTAGGCTGATATATAGGTATGTTACCTCTCACCGCTTGTGCAAATCACTCTTGCAATTATGCTCGTACCGCATCTTTTGGAGTGTAGACTCTAGGCTGATTGCTGCTAAAATACACCTTCATTTATAGCATTGTTTGCTAGCTTATATGCCCGAGAATAGCTTCCTTCATTGGAAGCACCTAATATCTCGGTTGATTCCGATGGTGATTGCCTCCTTGTTTGCTAACCGATATCTAGTATTCGGATTCCGATGGTAGATTCTAGCTTCCTAGCACCCTCTGACCGAGGTTTATTTGTACCCCTACATTCACGTTGATCCCGGATTATTACTCCGACCTTTATCTCAACCCCTTCCTTATTCCTATCTCCACTGTCTTCCGTAGCTACCATATCAACCTAGTCACAATATCAACTTGCAAATTGCCCTCTTCGAAGGGTACCTTAGGAACCTCTTATTCAACCTCTTCTGTGGTTACAACATCCACCGCTAATCCAAGCTCTTCCACTGCTAACACATCAGCGTCCCAATTACCCACTTCAATGGATACCATTTTGACCTAGAACTCAACCTGTTCGATGGGTACCACCATCTTCTACAATGAAGGTTGCCGGCTCATTGGCCCAGGGATATCTTTGCTTGCTGACATCGCGGTGGATTCGTGGGTGTGTTCCCCGCTGGTTTACTACCACATATTAATGCTGAATCAGATGGTGGTTTCTAGGCCTACTTCAACCTTGCGATCGAGCCTAGGTTGTACTCTGACATTGAGATTAATCCGACATTATTACGCCGACCTTCACATCAACCTCTTCCTGGCTACGATCTCCACTTTCTCCCGTAGCTCCAATATCAACCTGCCAATTACCCCCTTCGATGGCCACCATATTGACCTCTGACTCAATCTCTTCCATAGCTACTACACCAAACGGCAAATCAAAGCTCTTCCACCACTTCAATGGCTACTATATTGGTCCTTACCAGTACTTACTATATCCACTTGAGTAATGTTCAGGTGGTATTGATATCCATGGAATAGGTTAATCGACTGGTCAGTATGGTAACTATAGGACTGGATGAGTCAGAGGTCAATATCGGCTACTCTTAAGACTGCCAACATTCCGCATATTATGCTTGAAGGGTATAATATTATTGCGGTTGATGAAGCCCATATGATGAAAAATACTAAGGCTACTATTTATCTAAATTGCATGGATATTGATGAATACGGCCAGGATTGTATTGACAGGTAGTCGGGCTTACACAGAACGCGGTACACCTCCTACAATACCCCACAGTGATTTATTTTAAGGGCCCTATCATCAGGCATAATTATGTACATATATAATAGATATAGACAATAGATATAGACATTATATAGAGATAAATATATACTTGCCAAACACAAATTTCACTGCTGCCGCTGCCTATGTGATATGTAGGTTGGTTAGCATCACTAGCACTAAAGAATAAACAAGTGGGGTACTTACTTTCGCCTCAATCCCCTCACAGACTACTCAAGCCCCTCAGCTCTACCACTGGACCTAGTACCGCACTATCAAATATGCACACATACCAACAACCCCCGTTTCCTACCCGGCTCCATGCCCTCCGCTACCAGCCCTCCCCTCCCATCCCCTTGCCCCGCCAGCCCTCCCCCCGCCACCCCTCCACTCCCACTACCAGCCCTCCCACTACCAAAACATAGGAAAAGTAATATACCATCCCCGCCAGCCCTCCCTTCCCCTTCCCCCACCAGCCCTCCTCCCGCCAGCCCTCCCACTACCAAAACATAGGAAAAGTAATATACCATCCCTGCCAGCTCTGCCTTCCCCTTCCCCCATCAGCCCTCCTCCCGCCAGCCCTCCCACTATCAAAACATAGGAAAAGTAATATACTATCCCCACCAGCCCTCCCTTCCCCTTCCCCCACCAGCCCTCCTCCCGCCAGCCCTCCCACTACCAAAACATAGGAAAAGTAATATACTATCCCCGCCAGCCCTCCACCTCCGGTACCAATATAGGAAAAATAATATACTGACAACCCCCGTTTCCTACCCAGCTCTATCCCTCCACTCCTGCTACCAGCTCTTTCACCACTCCCTTCCCTTGCCCTACCCCTCTACTCCTGCTACCAGCCCTAAAGCCACCAGTTAACCTCGCAAAGATATGAAAAGTAGTAAACCGATAACTCCCGTTTCTTACCTGGCTCCATCTCCTCTCCCCGCCTGCTCTCCTCTGCCCTTGCCCCACCAGCCCTTCTCCAACTAGCCCTCCCCCGCCACCCCTCTAGTCCCATTACTAGCCCTCCCGCCACTCCCTCCCCTTCCCTTGCCCTACCAGTCTTCCTTGAACTAGCCTTCCCCCTGCTACCCTTCTACCCCTGCTACCAGCCCTCCTGCCACCAGTTAACCTCGCAAATATAGGAAAAGTAACAACCCCCATTTCCTCCATCCCCTCTCTCTGCCAGCCTTACCCTCCCATGGCCCCACCAGCCCTCCTCCAACTAGCCCCCAACCTTCCCTCTGCCAATTGCCTCACTACTTATTGTGTTGGTGGCACTTGCATATACCGGGTAGTAATACTGTTGTAACCCCGCCCTCTCTACCACCTCGAATTCCGGACCCCCCACGAATACGCCGAATTAGGTATTGTATCAACTACCGAATCAGTCTCTGTTATCAACTCCAAATGAGAGTCAATCCACTGATTATTCCACCTAACTTTGTCCCTTCTTAAAAATGGAGGAAGTTGGCTATCAAGCTGATACATGGCTGGTTGATACTTTGCTTGGTCAATGCAATATTACAAGACTCATTCCGCCTTCATCTCCGCTAGAACTTGGCAATCTATCGATCACTATACAACTGCATCAAGATCGATAGTTTGGCTTGCACTAGCCCCTCGTTCCAGAGTGATGCTGGTCATGGTCATGGTAGTGGTTCTGGTCGTGATAGTGGTTCTGGTTGTGGTAGTGGTAGTAGTAATGGTAGTGGGAGTTATAGTGGTCGTGGTAGTCACAGTGGTCCAAACCAGGTGTCTAGACAAAATAACAAGAAGTACGGTAATAACACACAGGTAGTAGAAGTACATCTTATTGGCACAATACCCTCGTAGAACTTGATACTGGTTTAGTTTGTGGTATTATGGAAGTGATTGTGCGATAGAGGCTATCCTATAGGGGATGTTGTATAGGTGCTACAATAGGGGTATCTTGATGCGCAAAGATATTACCACATGAGAGGCCAGTGCCCACAAGATTATTGATGTTAATACTACCTTGGGTGCTGCTGCAATGCATGTCCCACTTCTCTCAGCCGGGGCTAACCTGTAAATCTACCTCATCCGCTGTACACCGCAATCACCCCTTTGTTCACACTATGTACACGATCGCCCCTTTGTTCACCCAACTCACACACCCCATTATTCATTGTAATCACCTCTTTGTTCAACCTAATCCCCTACCCTATTGTTCCCCCTGATCACCTACCCTATTGTTCACCCCGATCGCCATTATAAATCATGCCAACCTGCATGGATCCATTATAATCCGCAGCTAACCACCATAATCGGTAGTCGTGATGTGCCTTTCCACTACTGGCCTAGTTTATCTGGGCACGAGACTATTTACCTTCAACCAGACTAGTCACCTCTACCTCGAATCAATCTTCAATTCACACGTGCCATACAATGACCAGCACATTTACCTAGTCAGGGCATACAAGCATACAAACGTAAGTTTAGCCATTTACCTACATATTCCTGTCGAGATATTTCCCTTTGTATTGCAATACGCGGTTGGAATAATAATCTTGAGTGATAACTTTGTCAACAGTTCAGGTTACCCACTACGAATTTTTCAACATCAATTCTGCAAGCAGAAAGTGGATAGTTCACAATCCAACCACATCTCTATGTTGGCTTTTAAAATATTCAGCCACCTATATTTAGCAATCTATATGTCATCTCTAGAAATCACAGGTTACATCTCACGATGTTGGTTAACCGTGGCACCTTGTCTCGAATTGGCATTTACATACATTGGTCTACCACCAAAGGTAAATACCCAACGAAGGGTTAACCTCAGCATTCAAGGCAATGACTAGGATGGCAGGCATAATGGTACTATATTAACCGAAGGCAGCATTATGAACAAAATAACCAAGGCAATAACAGGATAAAGGACACTGGGTTACACCTCACAATGTTAGTTAACCGTGGCACCTTGTCTCGAATTAGCATTTATATACATTGGTAAATACCCGAGTAAATACCCAACGAAGGGTGTTAACCTTACCATTCAAGGCAATAACTAGGATGGCAGGCACAATGGTACTGTATTAACCAAAGGCAGTATTATGAACGCAATAACCCGAGGCAATAACAGGACAAAAGACACTGCATTACACCTCACAATGTTGGTTAACCGTGGCACCTTGTCTCGAATTGGCATTTACATACGTTGGTAAATACTCGACGAAGGGTATTAACCTCACCATTCAAGGCAATGACTAGGATGGCAGGCACAATGGTACTAGTACTGTATTAACCAAAGGCAGCATTATAAACGCAATAACTTGAGGCAAAAACAGGACAAAGGACATTACGTTATACCTCACAATGTTGGTCAACTGTGGCACCTGTCTCAAATTGGCATTTACATACGTTGGCCTACCTCCTAAGGGCAACACACAACAAAGGGTTAACCTCACCATTCAAGGCAATGACTAGGACAAGGCAGACACAATCGTACTGTATTAGCCAAAGGCAGCATTGTGAACGCAATAACCCGAGGCAATAACGGACAAAAGATCATCCCCTAAGGCTCCAGCACCAATCAGCTTCAACAACCCGCTGCACAACAAAGGTGGCAAAGACAAACCAATATGCCGACGGACATAGTATGAGTCCCTAATGATAAACTAAATACCCTAGTTATCATGGCTATGAAAATAGGTGACTGAAGGGGTTTGTGAGGTATATAATAGACGCCAGAGAAGTACAATCTTTGGCCTCACTCCTCAGCCAGCATACTTTCTTGACCTGGTATGATAATCTTCAAAAATCTTCTATATCATGGTACTTAGCTAACCTACTGTCGGTCACTAGATCCCCTGTACTCCCATAACTACCATTCCCGGCCCCCCTGAAAGTTCTATCCACTCTCGTATAGTAATATCTCTAAATTCTCCATTGTCTTGCACTCACCGAAACCAGTTTTGCTGACCACACCCTCTTCTGAAGATTCCGATCTGAATGAGGTATACACCAACTATGAGTAATAATGTCAAGAACATTCAACTGGCATTTGGGTATCCCCTTTATCTAGGGGCTCCCAATCTTAAGAGGGGACCCAAGGGGTATTACGATCTACGTAGCCTCGTCAGGCACTGGCTCTACTATAACGGCTTATTCACCCCAACAATCATCACTGAGTTAGACTCCTGAGATGCTCTTATTGCCCGCATTACTGCCGACCCTAATTTTCCCCAACCTCTAGCTGGGGTTGCTCCCATCTTTCCTCGGTCCTCAAGTCCCAACACCTGGCAGAGTGACCAATGCAAATACATGTGTAACTTTGTACGCGAATTGTGCAAGGTAAGCAATATTCTAGGGTCATTGGCTGGTATTAAACGTGGGAAAATTTACTAATCTCTGGGCTTAATACCACAGAGCTGGGACAAATCCATAAGTTACTGGGAATATATTGCTAAATTTGATAATCTCTGGCAACGAGGAGCAACCCGGATCGTTTGTCATAAATACGTACAGTATAAGGCATACAACAAGGCCATTGCACAGGCCATTGTCATAGAACTACCAGACAACCTCCAACTACTATATCCAGATGTCCCCCCGCCGACCAGCTAGTAGCCAGGACAACACAACTACCCTTGCAGCGTGGGCCTGGAGAGCCTATCCCTCATGCGCTAGAGATGATGGCATGGGCGGTCGCTAATGTTGCATTAATACATCGAATGCCGGAATTTAATGATGGAGTAAATGAAGATCTCTCTGTAAGGTGGAATAACTACAGAAACATTGCCTTCATCCTTTCTAGGGGGAACCCCCACTACGGTTTGCCTCCGCCAGGCCCTCCACAACTTCTGCCCCTTCTCCCTGCTCCTGTCATCAATCCCATTACAATAACCCATGCTATCCAATCCATAGTGACATCCCTTAAGATACCCCTACAAGGGTATGCCGACGTCATTCTCCATACACAATGGAAGGAAATTCCTAGGGTCATGGGTTCATTTGTGGTCATCGACAGTGCAACCATCCCAAAGGTCAACGCTACCAACGAGCTCTTCCCCTGGAGGGGCCCTGATGTACCACCACACATGAGCACTACTTTGAGTGCAATAATTTCATATTGTTTGCGAATATTGGCAGGAGTTGGCGGGAGGCATTCGCATTCGGAGGTCCTGATTGCCCTGACGAACTTCGACAAGGACAGTGTTGGGTGCCAACTCAGTTCATTGGCATCAACAACATCAGGCATATTCATCTGTGGCGGCATAGATGGACACTGACCTGAGACGGCACCTCATTGACAGGGGAACTATTTTTGTCCAGGTAATCCTGCGGGCCTCCCAACTTCCTCCGCAAGCTCTCCATGTTGTGCCAGTGTTGACCCCTCTACATGCTAGGAATCAAGCGTAGACAGGGTATGTAACTTGTATTTCAAATGAAAGGCGAACA
Organism: Terfezia claveryi; assembly: GCA_015179025.1. Taxonomy (NCBI): domain Eukaryota; kingdom Fungi; phylum Ascomycota; class Pezizomycetes; order Pezizales; family Pezizaceae; genus Terfezia; species Terfezia claveryi. Next base: position 111,681 of record WHUX01000158.1, on the reverse strand, counting down.
ATAGCTAACACTCTGACTGTAGGCTGTCGAATTAGTGTTATGCCTCGCTGACACTTGGTCTCCCCCCTTTGAGGTTATTGTCGTCGATGTTGGTTGTTTTTTTTTTTTTTATTATTATCTTGGCTTTTTTTATTTTTTTTCTTAGGGTTATTATCTTGGGTTTATTTTTATGGATGGTTTTGGTCTTTGGATTTCTTTTGAGGCAATTGGGATTACGTCGTTTCTTTTTTGCCTGGGTTAATGGTTGTTTTTGTTTCTTGCTTGAGTTAATGGCTGTGTTAGATAGTTTATTGGGTTATATCATGGAACTTGGTTGCATTCCCTGTGTTTTTTTTTTGGGGGGGGTGGAATTGGCTTTTGGGTATTTTGTTTGATTTTGGGTAATAGATTAGGTTGTTACTTTTTTGCTGGGGTTAATGCCTGGATTGGATAGTTAGTGGATATACTGAAATAGGATGTTTTTCGTAATGTTTCGCCATGCAATTTTTGGTTAGGCATATGCCGGATTCTTTTTTGCTCCTTTTTTACTTTTTTTTATGTTTATATTGGCACGGTTATTCAATTATACTTATTGCCGTATTGGGAGTTTACCGTAACTATCAAGTAGTAGATAAGTATCTAACCTTACCCGGCATGTCCACCGGTGATATCACTTTGTAAGCTAGAGTCCGCGTTGTATCTAACCTGCCTCGTCTCGTCCCCAGACCATCGTCCTGCCTGTTGTGGCCGGACCTTAGTGTACATCTGAATACCACCCATACTAGTGTATATTTGTAAAACACCCATATTAGGAATTACCTTGTTACCCATTTGGTACCACACACAATGAAGTATTGCTTAGTTGGTTGGCATGGTATTGCCAATGCCCGACCATCAGAAATAACTGTTAGGGTCAACACGGGCTTGTGCTTGGGCACATGTGCCGCTCTTAATATAAATGAACGACCAGAATGGCTATCGCACCGAATTGATTAGTCTGGTTGCACTACCCCTCGCAGAGGGAATTGATATAGTTCAATCTTTCAGACACATTCGCCATACTCTTTTAAATCAGGTGAACGCCCGATAACTAGCGAAACCACCGTGGGTTATGTCTATGAACTGGGCCGTTCCTACACTCAAACAACTTAAGATTGCTTATTCGAGATCACGGCTATGCTCTTCCTCATAGTGACCATAGTTGCTACTTCACGGACCCGCTATGGCGCTGAGCATTTTGTGTATAGGTATTTACCTTCGCATAAAGTCTCTCTGGTCTGTCCCATACAAATGTTATCCCACTTAGTACTGTCCCCACTCATATTCGTTACCCTTCTATATTCACATTATTGTACTAGAAGAATATTAATACTCATCAGTGAAATAAAAATACTCATCAGTGAAATAACAATACTCATCCGATGGCAACCAACCCACCCCATCTCCATAGCAACCCGAGCATACATGCGCGATTGTGGTATTGTTTTCCGAGGCCCGGCAATCGTCATGCCCTGAAATCACACATGCGCTCTGTTCATCAGTCAGAAGCCCGAGTAAAGTTTAAAGGGTGTAAACAGAAAAAATCCTTTACCGAAATGTTGATGGGAACTTTAGTTGCCCATCAGCTGGTTGTTGTATGATAACATCTAAGCCGAACACTATCCAAGCTCACTGCCGGAAGGAACATTTTGTAGACCTCCGGGGGGTTGCACGTAAGTTACCCCAGCCCTAGCATATATGCATGCTCACCCACCAGGGAAATACTACACATCTACTTACATTGACCAATGTATTTTAGTAAATTCGCATACACCGTTTATCCTGAGCCATCGGCTATCATTCCCGACTATGGTGATAGCGCTGACATTTTACAGTTAAACCTTCTGGGTGTGGCGTACATCAAGGCCTATTCATTATACGCATGTATGCAATGTCAGCGAGGCATTAAGCCAATTGACATACTGAAGCATATGAATAAACATCATGGTATTCAAATTGATCAGGAGTGGAGAGATAACCTTGAACAAGCGTTACGTCTTTATCCAGGGCAAGACCCAATGTTCATCGAAGTAAGTCAAATCTCATAAAAATGCCCTAAGTATCATACTGATATTCTATTCGGCAGCCCCTACCCAGCGGGTACCTGCTATTAGGTACCTTCAAATATTGGACGGCTGGGCATGCAACTACTGCCCCTACACCTGTAGGGCCAAATCAACCATAGTCAGACACCGGGGGAGGCTCACAGTTCTCCTAATGTTACTCGGAAAACCCTGCATACACTCTACTCCAGTCCAGGCATTCACCCTTGGTGTTGGGAGAAGGTTTTTTGCTGTTCTCCTAGAGTTGAAGATCTCAGGATCCCAGCCGATGTGATACCCTTGAACAAGAGTTGGAATTATTAGATGCCGTTCTGGAGGGGCCGTTGGAAACAAGGCTACTAGGGCTCCAGCACCAGGATACGGAGCAGTTGACCCCATGGTTGGAACGAACTGGATGGGTTTCCCATTTAGGTCAGTTCCCCCTATTACCTTTGGGGTTGAGTGTAACCCTCCAAATATCGTTCAAGTGGACACACCGGAGTGGATGATCTCTGTGCTAGATCGTGTAGCTGAAGCATTCACGGCCTTATGGGTTGCCGCTGAACATTCACTATCTACTGAGGCAACGAATAGTACGTTGGTATTGCTAAAATCATACAAGAGCGGAAGTTATGCCTACGAGGATATTGTTCCTTCAAAGCTCCAGCACAGCAAGCAACCCGTGATCGGTATCGCAACCAGTGGTTGACATATATTATGTTTTGTTGTCGGTGGTATCTAGAACAGGTTAGCGGTTCGAATGACCTACCCGACGAATATAGGATCATAGTTGCGCCACACCTTGTCCAATTAGAGGACCTCAGCATAAGGTTATTGACCCAGCGTTGATAATTTAGATGTTAACAACTTAAATACTTCAACGAAGTAAGTACTTTCCCAAAAATTGTAGACCAAGGCTTGATGCAAACGGGAAAACCACTAACGCAAAACTTAGGTTACTAATGCCTTTATTACGAAAGATTTTGGGGGATAACCCCAAAACGGATGCTTCAGGCATGGACAAATTGGGTCATTCTCTCTTGGATTTTGCTTATGCAAGTGTCTGCCACAAGCTGCGTAATTTACGTTGGTCTAGCCCATTAATGCACTTCCTTGCTAGGCGTGGCATTTGCCCAAGGGAAGTAAGATTTCGGGAAGGTCCAGACTTCAGCCAAATACTGGCTGCGTTCGCTTATGGATCTAGGCTTCTCGTCTACTTCCGCCTGACTAAGGTGGCATACAACCTTGATGATCCGACCTCGTCATTATACTCCTCCTTGCAAGGGGTTCACCAAAGCTATCTGCATGACCGAGCGGATGCCCCAATGGCGAGATCCTGTCACTTCTGGCCTACGCATTGGCTATTGCTAAAAGCACAACCAGCCGGTCAACAATTGTATGGGATCATCTCAGAACGCTGATACCTTGTACTACAAGGGTGAACCCGTTTCTAAGGACGGCTTCGGTTGTTCGCTCAGTCCATGTTACATAAAGCCAATCACCTCTTAACCCATGAACTGCTCTTGACCCGCATTCGATGTGTTTACCAAGATATTGACGAGCTTCAAGACGACATGACCTCCCGCATCACGGTCATAGCTTTCTGATTGACCCGCAAATATCATCACTCTTCGCCCAGCCCAGCAATCGATTCTCCGCAGGGTTATGGGGCCGGGCAAGGTAGGCACGCTTTGTATACTTTGGTAGATGGTAACAAGCCTTGTTGGCTTCAGGGTGGTATAGATGGCTATCTATTCCACTTGCAGGATTTCCTGGCCTTGTTGGCCATATTAGTTAATGTTACAGGTGTCAGCCGGCTAGAGGTACTGAGTTAGCAACCTTAAGATTCCAAACTCCGCAACCAACGTACGCAATATCTATATCCAGGATTCCCAGGTTATGATTATTGCCGATTATTACAAAAATCGAAGCCAATTATACAAATCATGCCCCAAAGTCAGGTTTTTGCCACCCGCCGTTGCGCAGCTTGTCATTGTATATCTTATACGCGTGATACCTTTCGTTCAATTCCTATACCATAAGAAGTCTGTTACCCCACCCGAGTGTCTTAAGAACTTTCTCTTTGTGTCGTTGGCTCAGGACAAGCCCATACAAACAACTAGCCTGACCAGTAAAATGCAGCGGGAGGCAGTAACTGCATTAGGCTGGGCGGTGGGAACCTCTACTTGGAGGCAAATTGCAGTATCCTGGAACCGAAGGATACGATACGAGGGAAATAGCCAGGGAAATGATGACCTGGGGGATAGTGCGATGAGCAGGATGAGGATCTGAATGATATTCAGGCTGGTCATACAGGTCAAGTATCGACATGCATTATGGGGTGCGCCGATATCTTGTACGACCTAACACCCGAATTGATTGCAAAGTATCGGGGATTTCTGTACAATGGCATGCTTTTCTTGGATTAACAGACAAAGGTATGTTAACTCGGTTTCGTGTATGCTGTCGACGACCTCTGAGAGATAATAACCTTTCGAAACAGTTATTTCCCTTGATTGTCCATTAACAACACCTGTTATATCTGACCAGCCTGTGACCAAGGACACTCCCCGTGACAACAAAGGCAAGGGTGTTATCGGAGCCCGTTGCTGGATACCCAGTTGAGGCTACACCACACCCCCACCTGAATCAAGCATCCTCATCCACCCGCCAACAGGGTCAGGCCTGAGACACCTGGATACCCAGCAGCCGGAATCAATTACTGATTCCCTGATCGTCAATCGTCGGCGCTATTGAAGTACGGAACTACCGAGAGGAGGATACCCCAGCACGCAAGCGCCTGAAGCTAGATGGTGAGTGGATAGCATACGCATTCACCTGAGCAGGCCACAATTATGGGTCTCAAGCGAGTATTCGGACCGCAGGCCAATTTCCGGTCTCAAGAGCAGAAGGATTGCCTCATTCGGGTAGTACAAGCAGATCCCTCACCACTTCTCATTGTGTTACCTACCGGGGCTGGAAGTCAATATTGTTCCTTGCACCTTCGAGTCTACCCCAGGCGAGGGTTACGGTGGTCATAGTGCATATGTGGCTTTGAAAAGCGACCTGGTGCAAGAGCTAAGGCTGCACGTCAACCACATGTCCTGTTCACGTCTGCCCTTCGCGAGGCTATACCCTGGTTTTTGCATCAGCAGAGCATCTCCAGGAAAATGGTGGTTTGTTAATTACCTTCGGTTAATGGCTGAGCAAGGACAACTCCAGCGCATTGTGATAGACGAGTGTAAGTGGTGCTTACCGATATGACGTTCAGGGCCTCTACTCTCAACGCTATAAACGCCTACTGGAATTCAAATGTCAATTACTGCTTCTCACTGCCACGTTACCACCCTTGGAGGAATCCGAGTTCATCAACACTATGGGTTTCACCTCGACAATGAATGCCACTTATGCGTTATCCCACCCGTCGTTCCAATCTTCAGTTCAAGGTTCTTGATATTCGCAGTCCACGTAGGAAGGGTCAGCCAATGCTTGAGAAATGTGATATTCTTGGTCCACCCCTAATGGATCTCTTACGTCAGGGCGCCACCTTGAAACCCGGAGAACGAGGTATTATATTTTGTCCATTTATCGATGACCTTGAGGTCTATCAGAAAATGACGAAAGAATTTGGGGTATTGCCTTATGTGCCTGCAGTATACCATAGTCGAGTGAAGGACTCAAGCGATCACAGGTATTGGAAAAATGGCTGAATGTTGGGGGGTGATATTCGCAACCAAAGGGCTTGGCGTTGGCGTAGATTTTCCCCAATTGCGAATCGTGATCTACATGGGCTTTGGTCAGAATGATACTCTGATGAAGTATGCACAGCAGGTGGTAGGGCTGCTCGCGATGGAAGTATAGGTGTTTGCTATGTTTTACATGTGTGCCAGGATATTGACCCTAATCTAATGGCCACACACCTACCTCTGGGCGAGAAGCGCTGAAACATTTCTTGCACACAACTGATTGCAGGCGCAAAATCCTACATCATTACCTCGATGGCAGCACCTCTAAATGTATGCAGCCGAAGTTCCGTGCGACTTGTGCGAGGACAACCTTTCAAGGGAACCTAACCCATTGAGATAACCCCCGTAAATACAAAACCATCTCCGAATTGCGCCAAAATGACCCACCTGACGAGTACATGACTATTACCCAGCTATTCCAGGCTAATACTACTAGATCATCTCGAGGTTACACCCGGTGTACGCAAACCTTCACCTCAGGTAATACCGATTACTAGCTCCCCCCAGGGACTAACTACGATTCGATGGATGACTTGGAGGTCCCCTGGAGTAGCCTCATGCGAAATACCTCTCGCCTCCGGGGTCTACAGACGCAAGTCATAGGCCTATGGTACATAAATCACTAGGACAAGGAAAGACTCAAATACCAAAAGCTCTGATGAACGGCTGGGCTGGAGTGTCCCACACCATCAAATCCTCGGGTGCAACCACGCGTAGTAGACCAAGGCATGGTATCTACCTTGTGGACTAGCATGCGCACAGCACTCTTCCAAGTTCATGTAAATGTGTTGGCTGTTATGTTTTCCCATCCCGCCATATGACCATGCAATGGGTAATTGCAACTAGGTTTGCAGGTGGAGAAATATCTTAGTTTCTCCGTAAGCGGATTCATTGTCCAAGAGATAGTTACTGTTTTAAGTGTTTCCTTCCCAGGACACAGTGCAGGCGTGGTATACTACTCACAATGCCAGAACCCGGAAAAGACTTTACTGGCGATTGCCTGGCTATTCACCTATTTCAGCCGGCGGTGGCTAGATACTTCGGACAGAAGGATATCCTATATTAGTTAAGGATGGGTTAGTAGCACAAGACAAGCATACTATTGGGATATTTGCACATGGATTGGTTACCTGGGACGTGGGGTGGGCAACCAGTGATTAATGCACTCCGAATCGTTGGTTTCCGATAGAGCATCTAAGGGTTATTAGATAACTTTGCTGTCGGATTTCATAGTTCTCGTTATTGGCATAGGAAGACTATATCATGGGTGTTGGGGGAATGAATCCTTTATTCTTTGTATTCTTTGTATCTTATTAGGTATTATCGTGGTATATTTTGCTTTCCTAGATTATTATAGTTTAGGTTCGTTTCTGTATAGGCATTGATTTCACTGTAGTCAGAAGTTATCATGTACATTGTTTTTCCTAAGAAGTATATTTCAATATAATGTGTAAGGCAATGTTATCAGCCCATGGTTTATAATCATATCTAGTGCCGGCTATAGGTATACCTCTACCCCATTTGGCCGTGGACGGTAAATAAGATTATATGGCAATAGGATCACTTCATGCTATTAGAACTTGCTGATATAGGGACTCGCTCATGCTCAGAAGCTTAATATATGAGCAACTCGCTCATGGGGGCCAGGCATAGTTACCCTGACATATGAGGATCTCGTTAATGCTTAGAAGCTCGATATATGAGCTACTCGCTCATGGCGGGCCAGGCATAGTTACCCTGAGTGAATTCACTACTATAAGATCCTGGGGATGCATATGTGGCTGGATTTGTAGACTGTAGTTGTGTTAATAGCCTCTAATGTGAATACCTGCCTATTAGAACCTGTGGACATATGCAGCATAGATTTATCGTTGTCTAAATAGCCTCGAATATAACAATTGGCGGGCATATGTGGCGTTGGTTTGTAGTTGCAATCGGAAGTGAATACCAGCGTTATAAGACCTTGCAGACAGATGCGGCGTAAGTTTCTAGTTGTCTTAATGACCTTGAATACCTGTGCAATTAGAACCTGCCGACATAAGCGGCATGGATACATAGTTTTCTAATACTATCTGGTGTGAATACCTACCTATTAGAACTTGCGAGGTATCGGCGTACACTTGTAGTTGTCCTAATACCTCGAGTGTGAATACCATACCGATCTAGTTATCTCAATAGCATACCTGTATGAAATCGTTGCAAGGCTAATATAATGGCCCGGAGAGTGGTATATGCGTATTTTCACAAGGGTTATGCAGCAGTGTCACACCCGGGCGGGGCACACCCATACGAAATCATTGCATGGGTAATATAATGGCCTAGGAAGTGGTATATGTATATTTTCACAAGGGTTATACAGCAGTGTGACACCCGGGGGGGCACACCCGTACGAAATCATTGCAAGGCTAATATAATGGCTCGGAGAGTAGTATACGCATATTTTCACAAGGGTTATGCAGCAGTGTCATACTCGGGCAGAGCACACTCATACGAAATCGTTATACGGGTAATATAATTGCCCGGGAAGTGGTATATGAGTATTTTCAAAAGGGTTATGTAGCAGCCACACACTTGTCTAGGGCACCCACCTATACCGAATCGTTGTGCGAGTGATCTATTAGCCTGGGTAGTAGTATATGTTTGTGATTTCAATTCTCACAAGTTTGTTAGGAACTGGGTATTTAAAACAAAAAAAAAAATGTTAATAACCAGTAATTCAATATTTAAGTTATTACCGCATTTGGTTAATAACTAGCGATTTCAATACTGTATATACAGTAAAATATTTTATATATAATATGAGTCAATGAACCGGGTATATACCCATGCATGTGAATATACCCACACATGCAAATACATAAACATACTAATATAACCATTCAAATATTTACACAACATATGAGTGCATGCATATACTCATACAATACATGAGCGCGTGCATATACCCATATAATATGTATGCATGCATATATATATTTGACATATATAAATGCTCGAATATGAATAATCCATGCATACGCGGGCATAAACATAATCGATATGTAGGAGCGGGGATGTGGATATTAAAACCCTTGCACACGCATATGCTTAATCGATATGCAGCACAAGTATATGCATAATAAAACACGTGCATGGGCACATGCAGAATCGATACGCATACGCGTGCATATGTATATTAAAACACGTGCCGGTGCATATGCATATTAAAACATGTGCGCAGGCATATGCATAATCGATATGAAGTATCTATTCATTCTCAGCCCGAGGCCTCGCGTCACCCCATACAAACTTTACGTTAGGGCGATTTGCTGTTTCATAGCGCATCACCCTCCCACCCCTGCGTCCTCGCATACAAATTGACTTGGGGTGATTTGCGTATTCGGCCCACACCAATCCTCCTTGTGTTACACCAATCACCCGCGTCCAAGCGCAGTTGTAAATTCCTGTTACCCCATTGTTCACCCCAATTACCCGCAAATCACCCCATTGTTCAGCGCAATCACCGCTTTGCCCAAACCATTGTTCATCCCTATCACCCCATTGTTCACCCCAATCACCCGCACATCACCCCAATTGTGCCCATACTAGCGCTCCGCACATACTCTTATTCTCCCTTATTCTGCCTTATTACCCACATCTACGCGCTTGGCACACCCCATTCTTTATGCTAATTAGCCACATCCACCCGCATTGTAATGGCAATCGAATATCCAGACTGATATATAGGGTAAGCGAATATCCAGGCTGATGTATGAGGCGAGCGAATATCCCAGCTGATATATAGGGCGAGCGAATATCCTGGCTGATATCTAGGGCGAGCGAATATTCAGGCTGACATATAGGGCAAGCGAATATCCCGGCTGACATATAGGGCAAGCGAATATCCAGGCTGATATCCAGCGCGAGCGAATATCCAGGCTGATATCCAGGGCGAGCGAATATCCAGCGAGATATAGGGGGAATATCCAGGCTCACCGGAGGCAGTTATCCAGACTGATACCTTAGAGCGAGCAAATATCCAAACTGACATATAGGGCAAGCAAATATCCAGGCTGACATATGGGGCAAGCGAATATCCAGACTGATATATAGGGCAAGCGAATATCCAGGCTAACATATAGAGCGAGCGAATATCCAGACTGGCATATAGAGCGAGCGAATATCGAGGCTGGTATATTGAGCGAGCAAATATCCAGGCTGACATATAGGACGAGCGAATATCCAGGCTGGAATATAGAGCGAGCGAATATCCAGACTGGCATATAGAGCGAGCGAATATCGAGGCTGGCATATTGAGCGAGCAAATATCCAGGCTGACATATAGGACGAGCAAATATCCAGGCTAACATATAGAGCGAGCGAATATCCAGACTGGCATATAGAGCGAGCGAATATCGAGGCTAGCCTATTGAGCGAGCAAATATCCAGGCTGACATATAGGACGAGCGAATATCCAGGCTAACATATAGAGCAAGCGAATATCCAGGCTAACATATAGAGCGAGCGAATGTCCAGGCTGGTATCTAGGTCGAGCAAATATCCAGGCTGATATCTAGAGCGAGCAAATATCTAGGCTGATATAGGCGGAATATTCAAGGTAACCGGAGGGGGTTATGCAGGCTGATACCCAGGGCGAGCTAATATCCAGGCTGACATATAGGGCAAGCGAATATCCAGGCTGATATTCAGGGCGAGCGAATATCCAGGCTGGCATATAGAGCGAGCAAATATCTAGGCTGATATCTAGGTCGAGCAAATATCCAGGCTGATATCTAGAGCGAGCAAATATCTAGGCTGATATAGGCGGAATATTCAGGGTAACCGGAGGGGGTTATGCAGGCTGATACCCAGGGCGAGCTAATATCCAGGCTGACATATAGGGCAAGCGAATATCCAGGCTGATATTCAGGGCAAGCGAATATCCAGGCTGATATTCAGGGCGAGCAAATATCTAGGCTGACATATAGAGCTAGCGAATATCCAGGCTGATTTCCACGGCGAGCGAATATCCAGGCTGATATCTGGGTCGAGCAAATATCCAGGCTGATATCCAGAGCGAGCAAATATCCAGGCTGGCACATCGAGCTAGCGAATATCTAGGCTGATATCCAGAGCGGGCGATTGTCCAGGCTGATATCCAGGGCGAGCAAATATCCAGGCTGGCACATAGAGCTAGCGAATATCCAGGCTGATATCCAGAGCGGGCGATTGTCCAGGCTGATATCCAGGGCGAGCAAATATCCAGGCTGGCACATAGAGCTAGCAAATATCCAGGCTGATATCCAGAGCGGGTGATTGTTCAGGCTGATGTCCAGGACGAGCTAATATCCAGGCTGGCATATAGAGCGAGCAAATATCCAGGCTGATATCTAGGGCGAGCAAATATCTAGGCTGATATATAGAGTGAGCGAATATCTAGGTTAATATATAGAGCGAGCGGATATCCAGGCTAATATCCAGGGTGGGCGATTATCCAGACTGATGTCCAGGACGAGCTAATATCCAGGCTGGCATATAGAGCGAGCAAATATCCAGGCTGGCATATAGAGCGAGCAAATATCCAGGCTAATATCTAGGGCGAGCAAATATCCAGGCTGATATCCAGGGCGAGCGAATATCCAGGCTGGCATATAGAGCGAGCAAATATCCAGGCTAATATCTAGGGCGAGCAAATATCCAGGCTAATATCTAGGGCGAGCAAATATCCAGGCTGATATCTAGAGCGAGCAAATATCCAGGCTGGCATATAGAGCGAGCAAATATCCTGGCTAATATCTAGGGCGAGCAAATATCCAGGCTAATATCTAGGGCGAGCAAATATCCAGGCTGATATCTAGAGCGAGCAAATATCCAGGCTGATATCCAGGGCGAGCGAATATCTAGGCTGGCATATAGAGCGAGCGAATATCCAGGCTAATATCTGGGGCGAGCGAATATCCAGGCTGACATATTAGGCGAGCGAATATCCAGGCTGATATCTGGGGTGAGCAAATATCGAGGCTGATATCTAGGGCGAGCAAATATCCAGGCTGATGTCTAGGGTGAGCAAATATCCACGCTGGTATATTAGGCGAGCGAATATCCAGGCTGACATATAGTGCAAGCGAATATCCAGCTTGACATATGGGCAAGCGAATATCCAGGCTGACATATTAGGCGAGCGAATATCCAGGCTGATATCCAGGCGGGCGATTAATAAAGTATATTAATCAAAGTATAATATATTAGAAATTTATCTTGTTACTAAAAAAGAGTTATTGATAAAAAGTTAATTAATATATGATAAAATATTGAAATTTTATATTTTAAAATTATTTTTTTTTTTAACTATAACTACTATGAAATTAGATTTATAAAAAGATTATCCAAATTAGTAATATAAAAATAAAAAAATAAATTATAAAAAATAAATATTAAAAATAACTATAAAATTAGAAAATAGAATTATTAATAAAGATAGAAAAATTACCCAAATAAGTAATATAATTAATTAAATAAAAGAAATTTATCAAATAAATAATAAATATAATAATATAAATTAAATAATATTATTAAAAAAAAATTAAAATATAAAAAAAAAAAAATATTAAATAGAAAAACTTATCAAATATAAAGAGTATAATAAAAAAATAAAAAGAATTAAAATATAAAAATTAAATAAAATTAAATATAAAAGAAAATAATAAAATATAAAATAAAAGAAAAATTATATATAAAATATATAAAAATTATAAAAAATATAAAAATTTATATAAATATAATATAAAAATAAATAGAAATGAAAAAAAAATATATTTAAAGAAATAAAAATTAATATAAATATATAAAAATAGATAAAATAAAATTTAAATAATTAATTATGAATAGAAATAAAAAGTAAAATATATAAGAAGATAAAGTTTAATATATATAAATAAAGTAAATATAAATAAATAGTAATATAAAAAGTAAATTTAAAATAAATTATAATATATATAAATAGATACAAGTAAATATATATAAGTAAAAATAAATAAAGTTAAAAATATAATAATAAGTATTAAAATAAGTATAAATAAGAGTAAATATAATTAAAAAAATATGAGAGTAAAAGTTACAGTATATAAAATTTAAATAAGTAAATAAGGTAGAATAAAAATAAATTAAAATATATATATAAAAAAAATAAAATTAAAATATATATAAGTAAATAAAGTTAAAAAGAAATAAGTATGAATAGAGAAAAATATATAAAAATAGTTTGAAAAATAATTATATTATATAGAGTTAGGGTTATTAATAGTTATTCTCAACTAAATAATAGTATTATTTGACTTCTCTAAGCCTATATAAATAGATATTTAAACCAGTTATAGTAACAACTATTGTTAGGGCCAGCTAGTGATATTGGTGATATCTGTTAGTATATTGATATTTGGTGCCTACGAGGGTACAATCACTAGGCTCAAGCCTAACTAGGCTAACATAGAGTGAAGAATATAGACTGATTCATTTGATAGAGTACAGTAACCCAGCGATACAAGATGTGCGTGTATATATAGGAAAGCGGAGTTAACTTCAGGCCATCTACTATTGGGTAAATGCCAGCCCGGCTTGCATAATCTCAGCTATAACAACTATCACAATTTCGTTAGTTTAATAAAAACTCATATAATAGTATTATTTGAGTTCTTAACCAAATATTTACTAATAGTAGTACTTTTTGAAGCAAGCTTAAGAAAAGTAGTACAGGTTTTTAACTTTAGTGGTAATCTACATAGCAACAACTATATTTATTTAGTTACTATAACTAAAATTTAGACTATACAATAATACTCTTAATACAAATAGCTGCCTATATAAATAGCTAGTCATATAAATAGCTACTTGTATAAATAGTAGCTAGCAAAAATAGTAGCTAGTACAAATAGTAGCTAGTGCAAATAGTAGGTAGTACAAATAGTAGCCAATACAAATAGCAACTAGCACAAATACCATGCAGTACAAATAGAAGCCAGTGCAAATTACAGCCAATACAAATTGCTGCTAGTATAAATACTAACTAGTAGAAATAGTAGCTAGTACAAATAGTAGCTCGTACAATTAATATACTATATAAATAGCTGGTAGTATAAATAGCTGCTAGTACTAATAGCTACTAGTATAAATAACTAATAGTATAAATATATACTATATAAATACCTACTGAGATAAATACCTACCTATACAAATAGCTAGTAAGGTAAATAGCTAGTAATATAAAGAGCTATTAGTACTAACAGTTATATAAATACTAATATAAATAGCTATTTATATAGAAACTCTTCTTATAATACTTAATACTAGAAAGAGTACTCTATATATAAAATAATTAAGTGTAGATAATAATATAAAGAGTAGTTTAAATAGTAATATAAATAACTATTAATATATAAAAATTGCTATTTATAACTAGCAAACTAAATAAATATAGATATAATATTAGTTTATAGTAGTTTATTACTATATATAGTTAAAACTATACCTACTAGTATGAGTATAGTTTTACTCATATATAATATATAAAACAAATAAAATTAAATATATAAAATAAATAAAACAAATAAAATTAAAAAATAAAAAAATAAAATAAATAAAATAAAAGAAATAAAACAAATAAAAGAAATAAAATAAATAAAATAAATAAAATAAAACAAATAAATAATATAAATAAAATATATCAAATAAATAAAATATAATAATTTGTTTAAAATGTAAAAAAATAGTAATATCAAAAAAAAGTTTATATATTTAAAAATAAAATAAAAATATGTAGAAATATAAAAATAAATATATAAATAAAATAAATAAAGTTAAAAATAAAATAAAAGCACATAGAAATATAGAAATATATATAGAAATAAAAATAAATAAAGTTAAAAAGAATATAAAATATAAATTAGAATAAGTATAAAGATAAATATTAATATTAATATTACTAACAGTTATTCCTGACCAAATAACAGCATTATTTGACTTTCCTAAGCCTATATAAGTAAGTATTTAAACTGGTTGTAGTAATAACTATCAGAATTTTACTACTTTAATAAAAAGTCAAATAACAGCATTATTTAAGTTTTTAGCCAATTATTTACTAATAGTGATGCTTTTTTTAGCCTACTTTAGAAAAGTAAGGCAGTTTTTTAACTTTAGCAGTAATCTATATAGCAATAGCTATATCTATTTAGTTACTACAACTACAATTTAGACTATATAATGATGTTGCCTACATAAATAGCTGCCTATGTAAATAGCAGTCAGTACAAATAGTAGCTAGTATAAATACCAGCTGGCACAAATAGTAGCTAGTACAAATAGCAGCTAGTGCATATAGCAGCTGGTATAAATAGCAGCTAGTATAAATAGTAGCTAGTGTAAATAGCAGTCAGTGAAAATGGTAGCTAGTATAAATAGCCACCAGTATAAATAGAAGCTAGTACAAATAATAGCTAGTACAAATAGCAGCTAGTACAAATAGTAGTTGATACAAATAGTAGCTAGCACAAATAGCAGCCAGTGTAAATACTAGCCAGTGCAAATACTAGCGTGTATAAATAATAGCCAGTACAAATAGTAGCTAGTACAAATAGCAGTAGGTATAAATAGTAGCCAGTAAAAATAGAAGCTAGTGCAAATAGTAGTCTTTGTAAATAGTAGCTGGTACAAATTATTGCTAGTACAAATAGTAGCTGGTATAAATAGTAGCTGGTTCAAATAGTTGCTAGTGTAAATAGTAGCTGACAGAAATAGTAGACTATATAAATAGCTAGTAGTATAAATAGGTACTAGTTTTAATAGCTACTAGTATAAATAGCTAATAGTATAAATAGTTACTAGTATAAATACTTACTAGTATAAATTACTGTCTATACAAACAGCTAGTATTAAAACTATACTCACTAGTATTAGTATAGTTTCATCTATATATAAAAATAAATAAAAACAAATATAATAAATAAAATAAAAAAAATAAAAAAACAAAACAAGTAAATATAATAAAACAAATAAAATAAATAAGATAAATAAAACAAAAATTAAATATATAGGAATATATAATATTAAAACAAAAAAGATTTAAAATAAAATAGAATATAAATAAAATAAAATATGAATATAAAATAGAAAAAATTAAGATATAAAAAATTAAATAAATTTAAATAGATATGGATAAATAAAAATAATATTATATGTGCATAAGTAAAAATATAAATATAAAATAAGTTTAAATAGATAAAAATAAAAATATATATAAGTATAAGAATAAATATAAAGTAAATATAAAATTAAGTATTAATTAAATATTTGAAAATTAGTAAATAAATAAATTATAAATATATATAGTTAAAATATAAGTTGAAATAGATATGAATAAAAAAAAGAATTTTAAATAAATAATAATATTTATATAGAAATATACATGTAAATGTAAACCTATCTCTAACAGTTATTCCTGACCAAATAATGGCATTATTTAACTTCTCTAAGCCCATACAAGTGGGTATTTAAACCGGTTATAGTAACAGCTAATAGAATCTCACTAGTTTAACAAAAAGTTAAATAATGGTGTTATTTGAGTTCTTAACCAATCATTTACTAAGGGTGGTGCTTTTTTTAGCCTAATTTAGAAAAGCAGTAGAGGTTTTTAACTTTAGTAGTAATCTACATAGCAATGGCTATACCTATTTAGTTACTACAACTAAAATTTAGACTATGCAATAATGCTGCTGGCACAAATAGCTATCTACACAAATATCTAGTCATACTAATAGCTGTGTGTATAAATACTAGCTAGTGTAAATAGTAGCCAGTGCAAATACCAGATGGCATAAATAGTAGCTAGTGCAAATAGTAGTAGGTACAACTAGCAGCCGGTATAAATAGCAGCTAGCACAAATAGCAGTCAGTATAAATAGTAGCTAGTACAAATAGTAGCCAGTACAAATAGCAGCTAGTACAAATAGCAGCCAGTATAAATAGCAATCAGTGCAAATAGCAACCAACACAAATAGCACCCAGCACAAATATAGCCACTACATATAGCAGTCAGCGCAAATAGTAGCTGGTGCAAATAGCAGCTAGCACCAATAGCAGCCAGTATAAATAGTAGCTAGTACAACTAGTAGCTAATACAAATAGCACCCAGCACAAATATTAGCTAGTACATATGGTAGCCAGTGCAAATAGTAGCTGGTACAATTAGCAGCTGGCACCAATAGCAGTCAGTACAAATAGTAGCCAGTACAAATAGTTGCTGGTACAAATAGAAGCTAGTGTAAAAAGCCACTGGTGTAAATAGCAGCTAGTGCAAATAGCTACTATATCTATACTAGACTAAATATTGCTATTACTTTATTAGTATATATAGTTGAAACTGTACCTACTATTAGTAGTATAGTTTGAAATTCAACCTATAGAAAAAAAATATTTTAATAAAACAAATCAAATAAACAAAACAAATAAAATAAAAAAAACAAATAAAACGAATAAAACAAATAAAACAAATAAAATCCAAAAAACAAAGAAAACAAATCAACTAAATAAAATAAATAAAATAAATAAAGCAAATCAAGAAAATGAAATAAATAAAATAAATTAAGAAAATAAAATATACAAAATAAATAAAATAAATAAAACAAATAAATAAAATCAAATAAATTAAACTAATAAATAAAATAAAATAAAAAAAACAAATAAAACAAATAAAATAAAAATTAAATAAGTAATAATATATAAAATTAAAAGGAAAAATATTTAAGTAAAAAAGAATATAAATATAATAAAATAGATATTTAAAAAATGAAAAATTTTGATATAAATATATTAAATAAGTTTAAATAGATATAGATAAATAAAAATATAAATATAAAAATATAAATATAATATATATAAATATAAAATAAGTTTAAATTAATAGAAATAAAGAAAATTAGGTAAAAATAATAATATATATGAGTATAAGAATAAATATACAAGTAAATATAAAATTAAATATTAATTAAATATATAAAAATAATAGTAAATGAATAAATTATTAATATATAAATATAAAAAAAAAAATTTATTATAAATATAAAAAATATAAATATAATATATATAAATATAAAATAAGTTTAAATTGATAGAAATAAAGAAAATTAGGTAAAAATAATAATATATATGAGTATAAGAATAAATATACAAGTAAATATAAAATTAAATATTAATTAAATATATAAAAATAATAGTAAATGAATAAATTATTAATATATAAATTTAAAAAAAAAAATTTATATAGAAATAAATAAAAAAAAGAATTTTAAATAAATAGTAATATGTAATAAGTAAAAATATAAATATAATAAGTATAAATATAAAATAAGTTTAAATTAATAAAAATAAAAAAAATTAGTTAAAAATAGAAATTTATGAGTATTAATTAAATATAAAAGTGAATATTAAATAAAGTATTAATTAAATATATAAAAATTATTAGTAAATAAATATATTGTTAATTTATAAAGTTAAAAAAAAGTTTAAATATATATGAATAAAAAAAAGAATTTTAAATTAATAATAATATAATAAATAGCGCTTTCGGAGCCCAGTTCCTAAACTTTGCGGCCTCATAATACAATAACCACATAAGTAATTATAGTCGGGATTTTTACTATAGATTTATTATTATCTAAATTATCAGTTACCAACTTGCGCGACATTAATTCATAAATGATTGATATTGTTGTTGGGATCCAAAAGCTGATACTTTTTCTATAGCCGATGCTTAGTATTATGATTAATTGCGGACAGCATGAAGCTAGATACTGCTAGCAATAGTGTATTATATATTTTTTGCGGACACTGCTAAAAATTCAGGGTACGATACCTTATTTGGTAAGGCCTTATGATTTATTGTGGACAGCATGAAGCTAGATTACTTCTAGCAATAGCGACACTGCTAAAAATTCAGGGTACGATACCTTATTTGGTAAGGCCTTATGATTTATTGCGGACAGCATGAAGCTAGATTACTTCTAGCAATATCGTATTATATATTTTTTACGGACACCGCTAAAAATTTATGGATGCAATGGGATTGACCAGATTTCACCAAATTTATTGATATATTCATATATCGATGCCAGTAAGTATACCAGCACCAGTATCACCAGCAGCACCAGCTTCATTGCCAGCATTGCTAGCAGCACCAGCTTCATTGGCAGCAGCACCAGCAGTGCCAGCAGTGCCAGCAGCACTAGCATCGCCAGTAGCACCAGCATCACCAGCAGCACCAGCATCGCCAGTTGCACTAGCGCCAGCATTGCCAGCAGCACCAGCATGGTATGAGAAGCTTGAACTGGTAGTATCTATGCTAGTGAATTCCTTCAGATCAGCATATATGCCGTTAAGCAGTTGTGCAATTGATGAGATGATAGTACGGTTTACAGGGCGCTCAAAGCTTTTATTAAAAATGCCAAACAAGCCAATTAATAAAGGGTATAAGATATTTGCCATATGTGATCATAGCTACACATATGGCTTTGAATTCTACTATAGAGTTGATGGACCTTCTGGCACTATTAGAACTGCGTCCGCTGCCAATGCTTCTACTGCCTTTGCTGCCTCTGCCGCCAATATCTCTGCTGCCTCTGCTGCCTTCGCCGCCAATGCCCCCACTACCCCCGCTACCCCTACTGCCTCTTCCTCTACCTCCGCTGCCTCCACCACCAATACTTCCACCTTACCTTCACCTAGTCTGGTTGCTTTACCAATGCCTCTACTGCCTCCGCAGCCAATACCTCTACTGCCTCCGCAGCCAATACCTCTGCCACTCCTGCCTACCACCCCTGCCCATACTTCAGCTGCCCCCACCAATGCTTTAGCTAGGTCCAGCAATGCCTTTACCAATGCCTCCACTAATACCTCCACTAATGCCTTCTCCAATCTGGCATCTTAAACCAACATCTATAATATGCTTACGACTAGCAAAACTATTACCATACTACAAGTACCAATATAGTATATATTTTGACAGTTTCTTTAACAATACTGCATTATTTGCAACTTTTCGAGAGTTAGATACTACTATGCAAAGCTAGCAAGTTGTCATTTATGGCTACCACTTTTTTATTGGCTATTGGATACAATACTTGTGAACAGCTATATATTGTATCGTATGTATAATCCTAATGTATCGTATAAGGAGTTTAGGCTACTCCTTAGGCTTGATGTAGCTCGGGCATTATGGAGTACTATACCAGTACTAGTGGCTTCAAGTTCAGACCACTTATATGTGCTTGTCAAGAAAAAAGTATATTAATTCTGCAAAGCAGCTAGTTATACTTCTCGACAATGTTATATATGTACTTATTGTAAATTTCTATATTGTTTATTCTGTATATAGATAATAGATACAAATACTACCATTCTGCTATACCATTCTGCTAACCAGACTACATTCTGCTAACCAAACTACATTCTGCTAATACTCTACTCTAATAATCTAAAGTTTACTGCTACCGCTGCCTATATGGTATGTAGGTTGGTTAGCATCAATAGCAATAAAGGTATAAGGAGTGAAGTACTTACTTTTATCACCCAAAGAGTCTGGTCAGTTATGATATATAAAAGGAAAGATAGGGAAAAGTAACACAAAACAAACATAAGAATACAAAGAAAAAACCTTCCCATAACCCTTCTCCCCGCAGCCCTCCCCTCCAACCCCGTCCCTCCGCTAGCCCTTTCTCCACCAGCCCTCCCTCCGCCAGCCCTCCTCTCTACTAGCCCTCCCCTCTAACCCCGCCCTCCCACCAGCCCTCCCCTGCAACCCCGCTCCTTCCATTAAGCCCCGCCCCTACCCTAGCCCTCCCTCCGCCAGCCCTCTCACCTAACCTCGCCCTTCCCACCAGCTCTGCCTGCCAGCTCCTCCACCGCCCAGCCCCTCCACTTAGCTCCTCAGCCCTGCCAGCTCTGCCAGCCCCGCCCTCCCCTGCCAGCTCCTCCACCAGCTCTGCCAATCCTGCCAGCCCCGCCCTCCTCCCGCCAGCTCCTCTACCAGCTCCTCCACCAGCTCTGCCAATTCCACCAACTCTGCCAATCCTGGCAGCCCTGCCCTCCCCCGCCAGCTCCTCTGCCAGCCCTCGCCAGCCACACGAACTCAGAGGTAATATCTGTTTCTGAGATCCGAAACTTATTTGCTTGCGGACCTGAATCAATAGGTTTCAGCCCTGCCAGCCCCGCCAGCCCCAGCCCCAGCCCTTCCCTCTCTACTATCTTTTTTTTTTTTTCTGTTTTTTTTTTTTTTTCTCCTTTTTTTTTTAAATTCTCTACCACCTCAAATTCCAAGCCCCCCACGAACATGCCGAATTAGGTATTGTTAGTCCTATATCAGTAGACTCTGTAATTGACCGCAAATCGGAGTCAATCCAACAATCATTCCACCTAACTCTTCCCCTTGTTAAGAATGGAGAGGGGAGTTCACTGCCAGTACAAAGCTGATGGACAGCCGGTTGATGATACTTGGACTGCTTACTGTAGTATTGCAATACCCGTATAGCCTTGGTCTCTGCCAGAACTTGAGAATCTATTGAGCGCTGTAGAACAGTATCAAGATCAATAGTCTGGGTTGTACTAGCATCTCGGTAGCTATCTTGGTAGGTATCTCGGTAGGTATCTCGGTAGGTATCTCGGTAGGTAATGATGCTGGTTGTAGTAGTAGTTTTAGTCATGATAGTGGTTTTGGTTATGGTAGTAGTAGTAGTAATTGTAGTGGAAGTGGTAATAGTCGTAGTAGTAGTAGTCGTCTTAACTACTTGGAATGATAATGTAACAAGAAGAACAGTAATAACAGCGAGGTAGTACAGGTACATCTTATCTGTGGTTGGATGGTTGGTATAATGCGATATTATACTATAGAGGCGATTGGAAGATAAATGATATTGTGTGAGAATATTGTGTGGGAATGTTGGATAGGAGCTGGAATAGGCGTATCTTGACGCGTGAAGGTATCCATACCATACGAGAGGCCAGTGCGCACCACCTCTGGCTTAGTTTTTGCTGCAATGCAGGTTAATTTTTGTCTCACCAAACTATGGGATACTACCTGCCAGAGGCATGGTAATGCTCTCAGCTATGCACGCACACGTTGGAGGCCTGGCGGAGGTATTGTAATGCTCTGTCACATAGTGGCATGCGTGTTTGAAACTTTGAAACTTAGGGTGTGCTAGTCTACCCAACTGGGTAGATCTATCCTGGTTGACAGCCCCATTGACAGCCCCATTCGACAGTTGCTCTAGTATGTCAGCTTAGATTGGCATAACCAACAAATATAGTTGTACTGCTAAGGCGCGCTATCCTGCACCGGCAATAGTCATATTTGGCTATATTCGGGCCATGTATATATATAGGAATTAATTCATTCGGACCATGTATATATATATATTCGAGAAACTGATGCTTGCGAAACCTATGTATATGGAATTCAAGCTTGCGAGGCTTATATATATATATTCGAGAAAGAGAAACTCATATGCTGGTAGGCCTCAAATGCATGAGTTTCTCGCATATCCATCTAGGTCTCAAAAGCATCAGTTTCTAACATATAAATATAAGTCTCAAAAGCATGAGTTTCTCACACCAGTTTCCCGCATATATATATGAGTCTCAAAAACACGAGTTTCCCGCATATATATATAAGTCTCTAAAGCATGAATGAGTTTCTCGCATATATATATACATGTCTCAAATGCACACAAGTATATATATGTGCTGAATTCCTACGATGCAAGGAATTGTACAGAATTCCTACGATGCAAGGTATTGTACTGAATTCCTACGATGCAAGGTATGATGTTGCGAATGGAGTGCCGCACATGTATAGCCAAATATGACTATTGAAAAATCCCATTTTAAAAACACCTCTATAAAAAAAAAAACACCTTAGAAAAAAAAAATACTAAGTAAAAAATCTATAAAAAAAACAAACACTTAAAAAAAAAAACACTCCCAAAAGCCCCCCCAAAAAAATACAAAGTAAAAAACCTATAAAAAAAACAAACACTAAAAAAAAAAACACTCCAAAAGCCCCAAAACTCCATAAACAAAACCATTCCTGCAAAAATCCTACCAAGATAAAGCCCTATCCCAAGCTGCATCAGCAGCCCCATCTACTTCAACTGGCTGACCACAGACCCGGTCGGAACGTTCATCCATATCCAAGTCAGGGAAGTAGTTTGCCCTGACTCCACCCATTCCCCCATTGGCAAATGGCTCCATTGCCACTTCCGGCTTATCCATTGTGAGATCAGTAGTTGTAGCCAATTCATTATGGAGGCCACTTGTTGCCCACTATTGCCGGCGGTTTTCCAGCACATGAATAAGCATCTTTGGAGCCAGTTTCTTGACTACCATAGTCAAGCCAGCAAACAGTGGGACTGGTGGATTCCCTTCCACATTATCCCGATCCCAGCTCTCCAAAAGATCCTCAAACACAAACTGAAGGTTATACCTCTAGACATGCTTCACACATTTCGGCCTTCCGACAAAGGCCAAGAAGAATGGGAGAAACTGATTGTGAACTCTGTTACCAGCATCTATAGGGGGTTCAAATTGGTCTTCTTCATCGGGAACCTCCCTTGGACCTCTGAGAAGGAAAGTTGACATGATGCAGATGGGTGGCAGATTTGGGGCCAGGTTGCCAGCTGCAGTGGCCATTCTGACCTGGTCCAGCTGGGACCCCCGTTGGTGTCTATACTGATCCTGGTATTTTACACTAGAATAAGTACGAAGCCAAAGCTCGATGACCTCCCGGAGGCCGGTCATAAAGCTAGCAAGGGTATTGTCCCTTACTTGGAAGAATACCCGCTTGGCCTCGATGGCTTGATGTAATGGAATGGCCAGATGGGCTCATTCCCAGTTGTAGTGGTGGATCGCCTTCTTAGGGATCCAGTTTTTCTCATCGAACTGGAAGTAAAGGAACCGGCCGATATTATAGTACTCATACATATGTAGCCGGACTACGGCTGGATCGTAATCAGCTGGGTTGACATTACCAAAGTTGCCAATAACTGGCAATCGGAGGCGTTCAATCTCGGTATAGTTGGCATGACGGAGCATCTAAGATATGAATGTTAGCAACTTCTGTTATAGAAGAGAATGAGTAAGAGTAACTAACAGTATTTATGGGATATAGTTTGTGTGTATTACTATGTTGCTGTGTTGCGGTGTTTTGGTGTTGCGGTGTTGCTGGGCGCTGTTGTATTACAAGATTGTCTATACAAATTCCAGATACAGTCTGCTAAACAGCTATATATAATATATGGGCCTTTACTGTAGGACCTAACCGTTGGCCATATACGGCCTGCTGCCGACGGCCATGTTAGTTTGCAAACTTAGCTTGTCGGTGACTTATATAACCGCCAACAATACCAGAAAGAACCAATGTTTGACCAGTCTTTTGATACAGCAGCTTGCTAGTACTGTGATGCATCCTGCATTTATCTACATTAGGAAGCATTGCCTAAACCAGCAAGCTTCGAATCTGCATGTGCTACTAGAAAATAAATTGCAGTCACTAAGAAATTTACACCACCTGAACTAGTATACAAATCAAACCTGACTCAGAAGAAACATGATAAAGAAATCCATCAGCAAACAAAGCATATCAGCAAACAAAGCATAGCTAAGAAATAGGAAATACATGAGGGAAAAATAAAAAAAAATATACCAAACAACTAGGTACAGCGAGATTTGCGTTTCCCACCTTGAGCTTTTTCCGGATGTCAGCGTTTCTTATCCAAGTCTAAGATTGCTTGATAGGAATACAAATCAAGAGCATTGCATACTCCACCTGCATGTAATGGGGAAACATTATGGGTAAGTGCACGAGACCAGAAAAAAATAACTTCCCCCTTAGAGATTTATACTCACTGCCGAATCTCCCAGAACAATAAATCAGCACCCTGCCAGTCACCCCATGGAATTATACAGTTCATGCTATGCTTGACATCATTCCCATCCCGGTGGGGTACCTCCGCAAACTCTTGGTCACAATTTACAGCGAGGCCATACCAAATCCTCGCCACTTTGTGTAAAGGAACCTCCGACATGGCAGATGTCCCACCCGCTCCGACCTTTTGTCCCAAATTCTTCGCTTGATTTACTAGGAGCTTATCCAACCACGGGTGAGTAGTCATCCACTCATAACTTTCGAAATCCATAGCTTGAGTACTTCCGACAGATACTTGAACAAGGGTGCTTATGCCACAACCACTCCTTTGTACCCTCCCCATCCTCCAATAAGTTTGCACTCATGTATGGGTGATCCGCATACTTAGCCCACAAAAATAGTTGTGCATTTTGTACTCACCGCGACGACCCGATGCCTCTGCATGTGCAGGAAGTAAATGTTTGGTCTCTTTGAGTATGGTGAGGAATGTTATGGGATGTATATTCTGAAGGCGAGAATTTTTTTGTCATTGCGACCGGCAAGTATAAGGGGTGGACGCTGGAGGGATGACGTGTAAAGTCTTTCAGGTCTTCATCGGTAATGGGTGTCACTGTTTGAACTTCGTGAGGATATCCTTAGGCATGCATTTCACAATGGTTTTGCTCGGCATAGTCTGTAGCTCCTTCAGGCTCATAGAGGACTTGACTCTTTTGGCCTTCCGCAAGTGATACTAGAATTCCATGTACTTCTTGGCAACTGCGTCCTTGAACCCGTGCTGACCAGAGGGTATACTTCCGAAATCCCCACGAGCCCAGGCGTTCCGACCTATTTGATAGATCAAAACCACTTGGACGCGTTTAGAGCAATTCGCGAACCCCCCACTCTAGACTCCTTCTGCAGACATGAACTCTGACATTCGCTCATAGTGTACTTGCTGTTGCCCGCTTGTTTCGCTTGGTGAGTTTTGTGATGGATTGGTTGCAGCCATTATATTAACCTGCAATTCATTTATGATTAACCCTGGAAAACGTCAGTGTTAGCTAAGTCAATTATTAATTCTCTCTGTCAATTGTTAATTTTCTCCTTTCTACTTCACCCCCAAAACTAGCACAACAACCTCGCCTCGCTTTGCAACGACTTGAGCCAGTAGCAATTATCGCATTGCTACACGCGTTGAAGAACGTATAAGGAGATATTCTAACCCCGCGGAACTTTAGAGGTACCAACGGTCCTTTTGGTGAGTGACTTCTTTTTATCCCACGTATGTCATGTATGGGTGGCATCTCCAATAAGAACCCAGCCTTGATCTCCCACATAGGCCGCACACCTCCCAGAGGAACACAAGTTGGCTAGTATCTTGTATCATGAGGAGAGGGAATTCACAATAAAAAGTGCAACGTATAATATGAGGAAGCTACACTGACCTTGATGTGATTTCAGGTGGTTGGCGGGCATTATCGGTTGCAGGCATTGTATAGAACGATGCTGGGAAGCAGAGAGTGAGAGCGGTACATACCTTAAAAATTATTTCGTCACCCTTACTAACCGGTACATATCTGAAAAATTATTTCGTCAGTCTTGCTAATGCTTATGAACATTAGTGCAAGCGTCAATTTTAATGCTATCTTGGCCCAACAAATAAATGATTGGCTATCATTCCCTGTTAGGTCCTGGCAGGTCCTGTTGGGTCCTGGTAGGTCCTGTCAGCTCTTGGTAGGCCTTTCTCACAATTGGCACGCCATACTTCATCTGACTTAGTCATCGCTCATGGCCGCGACCAAACTATTAATTCGTCTACACTTAGTCATCACTCATGGCCGCGACCGAACTGTTAATTCGTCTGCACTTAGTTATCGCTCATGGCCGCAAGCAAACTGTTAATTCGTCTGCACTTAGTCATCGCTTATGGCCGAAACCGATCCATGGCTGTGACGATCGCTAGTTCATGGCCTGCCTAGCCTCTGCAGGTTAGTCATCGCTTATAGCCATGACCGAACTGTTATTAATTGCCAATCTCCCTAGACCATGTTCATACACCTTCGCACATTCTATATCAAGGCAAACAAAACTTACCGGTAATTTACGAATTATCAAATTCCTACATACCAGCCTCCAAGTCAAATACTATCATTATGCCACGCTTAATCTCATCACGTCCAAGGACCCCTAGAAACAAGACCCAGCCTACAGTCCAGCCTCGTTCAACCTCTCCGTATAGTTCCGGTGAAGATAACGTCCCTGTCAACCAGGGTGTATACAGTTATAATACACCTTTACGTAAGTTCCTCCATCGCATAGTCAATTATTCGATATGCTAACTGATATCCTACGTGTTCAGCTTCCACCAATGATCCATTTATGTCTAGCTCTGGTGATGGGGATGCTCCTCTGCGTAAGTTTCTCTATTGCATAGTCAATGCAATGCTAACTGATATCCTACGTGTTCAGCATCCACCAACGATCCATTTATGTCCAGCTCCGGTGATGGGGATACTCCTTTGCATAAGTTTCTCTATCACATAGTCAATGCAATGTTAATTGACATTCTTCGGGTACAGCTACCAACAACTATGTATTGGCTGGTCCAGATATATTACGTATAGGGCACGATCCTGTGCCATCCTCCTCCACTCAAATCCAGGTTCCATGTCACATGGATACTACTCTGTATAAATAGTTCCAATCGCATCGATAAATATTTACCATGCTAACTGCTGTTGTTACAGATGTTAATAAAAGTCAACCAACGGGGTCAGAGATCCTAAGCCAGATTCTGTCAACCAAACGTGCTGTCGGCATGAGCTTATATCAAAAAGCAGTATCAGAATTGCAGGGGGTTAAGCTCGCTGGCTTCCTAGAGGAATTCTCTGATTGTATCATCCTAATGGATGATAAAATCGGCCAGAGTGCTACGATTCATAAAGCATATCTGGACTCGCTATCTGCGACTGCTTGTGAGGAGATGGGCTTGTCTATACCTGTGCTTCATGAGAAAGTTAGGTATGATCTCATAAATGATATGCACGTCAAAAGTATGGCATTGGAGTCCCGGAGGCAGAACCATCGTAAGTGCTTGAATGAGATATGGGAACCTGGTTGGGAGCTTACACTTTCTGGACTTTTGCCTGCCGACCTTACAGAAGGATTTTTATGCCGACTTGCTCGCTTTGCTAATTTAATTGGGAATCCCTCCGATTGGCAAGAGATTCGCCGAGGCCTTTACAGCATCATCGATACACGTATAAGATAGCCAAAAGCTTCCAAGGTTCCCAATCTACAGACAATTGACTTGACTAGGTTCATGTCAACATATAAGCCAGCCGATAAAGTATCTTGTTTAGCAGAAAATAATGTGAACCCTATGGAACCACCTAGTGACGTTATGTCTAACCCTGATGTGATAATGGCTGACGAAAGGGAAGAAGTTGTTACTGAAGAAGTTGTTACTCTAGTCAACTCAGTTCCTAATAACGTTGCTGGTTCTAGCCCCACTTTAGGTATATTCTATTATTTTGAGAACTAAAATAAAGTCAATGGCTAATAATAATACTTTTATCTATTTAGCTATTTAACCGGCAGGTCAGGCTGATGACAATTTGCCTAAAGAGAGAGCATTTGCAATTGTAGTTTCCAAGAAGCAGAAAAACATCCTGTCACCTGCATTCTCACGGTCTCGAAATCCCAAGCGTCAACAAGTGGGGAATAAATGCTCTCGCAAGACTTCTACCATACCATTAGCCAATCCTAATTGGCGTTTTTTTGTGGTGGATTTAACTATTGAAGCCATTCATCCAGTGCTTGTGAAGAGAAAATGGACAAGCTAAAAAGAAAGCGAGGAATCTTCTGATGCTCAGAAACAAAAAAATATTCAATTAGCATCAGAAGCAGTTGCTTTGTCATGGTGGTCAAGACAAGGATGATCTTCCCATTGCGAGGGAGGAAATTGTGGAAAGACTTCAGCTAATGTTCGATCTTCTGAAATTAGCCCGGTACTCAGAAGGATAGTGAAGACTCTTCTCATGTTAATTCGATAATACAGATTCGGATAAGGAGGCTCAAGGTTTCGATCATGAGGCTGAAGGTTCAGATAATGAGGATGACAGATCCGATGATGAGATAAGGTTTGAGAATGAGGATGATGGTTCCGGTAATGATGATGGTTCCGGTAATGATGATGAGGCTGAAGGTTCTGATAATAATTAAGGCAATAGTACTTAATTATTACTGTTTTATTTATTCCTTTATTTTTTATTTTCTTGTAAATTTTTTTTTCTCCTTTAACTTGTTTGTTTTTATGGATTTATAGTTTATGGATCTTTTTATGCTCGTTTGTTTTTATGGATTTATACTTTATGGATCTTTTTATTGTTATATTATGGTGCGGTTTTATTGTTTATCTTGTATATTTTTTGTTTTTCTATTATGAAAGTGGATTAGTTTACTTATATATAATAAACTCTATGGGTCTGTGCTGTGAGTCAGGGGTGTTATTTGTATAGACGGTAAGCAATTATCCTTCTACTATTTTGCTACTATTAACTGACTTGTCAAATGAATAATTCTAGGTTCACGATAGCAATTGAATTCAACTATCTTTCTACCATTAAGTATCATTTCTTAGCTTAGTTTTATAGTATTTTATACACGCGTATTATATACTATCTATCACTCGAATGGACTTTACTGGCAACCTTGAAATGGACTTTACTGGCAACCAAATCCATTAAACTTAGTAGCAACTATTATGACTCCAGAAAAGAGACAACGAGGTCGTCCTGAGAAGTATAATACAGCTGAACAAATTGTTCAAGCAAAAGCAATCCGTCAATCAAAAAACACAGAAGCACATCGACAACGGCGGAGTTTGCAAAAGCAAGAACAAGGACGGCAGAATATAGTACCCAATTCTATATTTCCAGCAGACCCAACTGGCAATCAATCAGTTATTAGTGGATTTTCAAATTCACAATGTCGAGCCGAAGGTATCATAATATTTCTTATCTACTACTTCTATATAAGTTTACTAATAAATATAATTATTATTTAGATCCAATAGTACTATTAGACTCATTATTGAGTTCATCTAATACAGCACTATTATTATTACTAGCAATATTACAGAATGAGGTAGTTGCAATACCAAATCAGTATACTTTAGTACCTAACTCAAGTGTACGAAATACTGTTTTGGCTGAAAGTATTATAATATTTCTTATATATTACTTTTATTCAAGTTTACTAATATATATAATTATTATGAAAATATATTAGTACTCGATCCTTTACTAGTACTCGATCCATTACTAGTACCATCCATTACTAGTACCCGATCTATTACAGTACTCGAATGCCATACCAGTTCTAAATCTTCAGAACCTTCTACTGAAGGTCTTATCTTAAAGGTCCTTCCTTCTACGATTGTACCTATACAAGGTTCTTCTACCATTGTACCTGTACTAGGTCCTTCTACTATTATACCTTCTATGGAAGACTATGATGATAGTCTAATGGCTAGTTTGGATTCTGACAATTATAGTATTGGTCAACAAAAAACTTGAGGAATAGGTCGGCACCAAATGAAAGGCAGATGAATTGAATGAACTCAATCAACAACAATTGGTAAGAAATATTTTATTTTATACTCAATCTCATAGCTAATTACTCTATTACAATAGGAAAATAGGAATTTTCCAATGGTTGATTTAACTGGTATTATTGATGATAATTCAGATGATATGGATGGTATGGATAATAATACTGGTCAAAATGAGAACCTTAATAGGTTTACTGAAGAGGATAATACAGACGCCATATTAGAGGTAAGAATTAAGTATTGTATTATATTAAATTTATTATAATTATATATAGCGTACAACATTGAATGCAATTCAATTCCTAGCTCAACAGTTATATTTGGACATGGATTACAACTGAAGAACATACAGAATAGCAAGAGGGACTTGAAGCTGATCGGCTGGTGAAGTGGAGAATCAAGCAGAAAATGGTATTCATTTAGAATATATGAGTATGAGTCTAAGATCACTTGCACGGAATATAATTACTGACATTTCCGTGGCATATAATTGCCTAAGTAAGGATGCTACAATCAAAGGAACAGAACCAGTTCATCGCGTTTTGGAACCTAAAGGCAAAGATCTACAGTTTATTCCACTATTCAGGGATAAATGTCGGCAAGTTTTTGAAGGAACTTGTTTAATTGAGGATAATGATAATGAAACAAGTATCCATCAAAAAACCTTCCTTATGCATCAGTCACATACATTGTCATTATATAAACAACAACTTGTTAATTCCTCAGAAATATCATATGATATTGATAGCTTTATTGCATTACCAATATTATTAGGTGTGGCAAAAAAGGGATTGAAGGTATACTAAAAACATTCCAAATATATATACTTAAACAACTAATTATAAATTTATATATAGTTATGTTTCTATACAATGTGGATATTGAATATCAATACAAATATCCACCTGACGACTTTGGTATCTGATGAAGATGAGCTTAAGCCAGTCTCATATCATAAAGTTCCTCATTGCTATTTAGGCAACTTATGTTACTTTAAAGATTGCCAACTCTTTATCTTTTTTCCAGATCTTTATTGTCGAGATTCAGAATGCATATTCCTAACTGATATTGAATATAGCCGTTTCATTGATATTTTACTTCAAGCTATCTACGATGTATACTCATCTGGTGTTAGTCAATATTTTCCACGAAATTGGGAGGAAGCTAAACTGAAAGAAAAAGCTAGAGCAGTTGAGCAAGGTGTCAAACCAGAAAAAGCTGAACTACGGATCCAAATGTTCCATTATACCATTCCCCCAAAAGGTCTTTATGAAGTATGGAATATAGTTCTTCAAAAGCTATTGTTACCAGGATTTCAAGACCTTGGTCAGCCAATCTTGGTCTTAGATGCAAAGAATACAAAAACCTTGTTTCGTTCAGAAAGTCCTTCCCAAGTTATTAGTAACTTTCAGGAAACATGGAATTTCAGTATGGATAAGGACTTTTTGATTCCAGAAAAGATATGGATTGATATTGGTAAAGAGGTAGTTCCTCTAAAGACTGAATACGGGTGTGCTTATACTTATCTTTGGAAAGACTGTTGTCTACGAAAAACTCTTTACCACTTTCAACTTGGAATGGCAAAACCTGGCTTCCAAACTCAATTTTATTTTTGGGGATTAATAGCCAGTTCTTCCAACATGACATTTTCAGTTGGAAAACGTCATCCTCTTATGCGTTGTAGTTTAGTATACTCCCAATTTTATGGTAGTATAAAGGAACCATTTGACGCTGGCAAAACTTACCCATATAATAATGTCAACTTAGAAGCTTTAGTAGTAGATTCTAATTTACATAAGCTATGGAGTGCAGAAAGTGGGCATACGAAAGGAAATTGGGATCGATAGCGGCTATTAAAAGCATATATTACTAGCAAGGAACGAGTTAATATTGTTTTATCAGCATCAAAAGATAAGTATTATAGTATACGAGAAGAGCATCGTATTTCATGGACTTTGTTGGAAAAGCTCATAATACAATTAGATAATTTCGAAGATGAAAATAGTATTGATTGCATCAATCTACCATTTCAGATAATTCCAACCAGTGATATAATGCAATTTCTTTATAGCAATATTATCAAGTTTAGCTATGGATTTGAATATTCACTTGTTAAAAGTGGTAGTGAATACATTTCAAGCGAATCTACAAAGATGGCAATAATGTTTTTACGACTATTTCGGGTCTCCTTAGGTGGTGCACCACTTCAATGGAATTCTGCATTATGGATTGATATTGGTAGGTTATTATCTTAAAAAATCAATATAAATAATATTTTGAAGCTAATATATATATATAATAGAACGAGATCGGTTAAATGAAAAGCCACGATAAGGAATTGGTTTATCAAAGACTCTAGAAACCATGCAATATGGGTTTATACAAGCTGGAAAGATTGATTGGAATACCTGGCAGTTTAAACCAGCTATCTCTAAACATATTCTTTTTAACCATAATGCTTTACGTTCAAAGCACATAGGTCATCTAGCTGAGATTGACTATTCTACATAAGTTCAAAATACTAGTGTCGAGTTGTTACAATGGTTAAGAGAAATATGGACTAGTGCAAGTCAGTGGTGGACATTTGATCGCAAGTTTGATGCTATAGTATCAGTTTGGTACTGGATGGCTGAAACATTGATTTGGGGATTTGAACTAGAAGTTCTAACTACATTGGAGAAAGATGGGTCATTGGAGCTTGATCGTAACACAGATAGTTCTATTGACCCCAATGATATTCGATTCTGTGAAGAGGATATGCAAGAGTTATTAGAATACTGAATTGAGTTTGGTACTAATAAAGGGAAATCGGCACTTGTGCATTTACTTTATTTGTGGGCATTTAATGATGGGGTTAAGAGACAAGGTTGGGAAGACAAAAAGTACCGGGTACTTCATAAGACTTTAGTAGAAAATTGGAATGTGCATTTGGAAGAAAAAGTATCTTGGATATGGGATGATACTGAGTTTCTAAAACAATTTGTTCGGAAATGTTGGATATGGCCAAATGCAAGTACTGGCAAGTGGTAGTCCAAGTCAAAAGGATCAAAGTAACGACAATGGCAAGGATTAAAAGCTACCTCCTTATGGTTTAATAATCCAGCTCGTTGGTTTTTGGTTGGATATGGACCGGCAAAGCTTGGAGTTCCTGATCGGATTACAATACGAATTATTCTTATGAATGTACAGCAACTGATTGAGAATATTATATTGACTGCTGGAAGTGTTCAATGCATAGGATATAATTTGACACACCAGTTATAGTGGAAGTGGCCACTAGCAATACAATGGAGACAAAGCTTTCAGAATTCCATTGATCCTTTTTCTGGTATAGCTATAACTCGCGTGTCAGTCCAAAGAACCCATTCAGAGAATATCCTCTATAATAACGACCTTGCCAATTCAGAAGTACGTGGAAAATTGCTGAAAGATATTTATCATGCATATTGCAAGACAAAAGGATACTTTTTGGGAGGTGAGATACAAAGTGAACAAAATTTACGATTTGCAGAGCTTATAGTAAATGATGA
Source organism: Terfezia claveryi (assembly GCA_015179025.1). Classification (NCBI taxonomy): domain Eukaryota; kingdom Fungi; phylum Ascomycota; class Pezizomycetes; order Pezizales; family Pezizaceae; genus Terfezia; species Terfezia claveryi. Next base: position 77,812 of record WHUX01000158.1, on the reverse strand, counting down.
GTTTGCGGCTGAGTGGATGAAACAGAATTTGAGCAGGTCTCATTTTGAAGGTATTTATAAAATTGCAATGCAATTATATAAAGGAAAGAAGCGGAAAGTAACAATTGATCTTACCTAATCTTTCTCTACCTCTCACTCTCTCTAACCTTTCCCTCTCATTTTTTCTACACTCTTGTTTTCTCTACACTCTTGATTTCTCTACACTCTTGTTATTAGATTCTTACTCTCCCTCTCTTTTTCTCTATACTCTTGTTATTAGATTCTTATTACTTTCTCTCTCTCTCTCTCTATGCTTGTGTTTATACTCTTATTATTAGATTCTTATCTAAAGCTCTTGTTATTAGATTCTCATCCAATATCTTGTATATCTAATACAGGACTTGATTTCTTTTTATATATGTAATAAGGCATAAGAATACTAAGTAGAATATTGAGTTTATGTATATAATAAGATATGAGAATACCGAGAATACTGGAGGTGATGGGTGTAATCGAGGATACTGGAAGTGACTGAGGATACTGGGAGTAACTGAGGATACTGGGTAGGAACACTAAAGAGTGACCGAGGATACTGGAGGAGGATATTAGAGGTAACTCAAGGATACTGGAGGTAACTGAAGGAGGATACTGGAGGTGACTCGAGGATACTGGGGTGACTTAAGGATACTGGAAGTGACTCGAGGATACTGGAAGTGACTCGAAGATACTGGAAGTGACTGGAGGATACTGGGGGTAACTCGAGGATACTGGGGGTGACTGAGGATACTGGAAGTGACACAAAGATAATGGGGGTGACGATTACTAGGGGTAACCGAGGATACTGGAGGTAACTCGAAGATACTGGGGGTGACTGAGGATACTGGAAGTGACTCAAGGATACTAGGGGTGACGATTACTAGAGGTAACCGAGGATACTGGGGGTAACTCGAGGATACTGGAGGTAACTGAGGATACTGGAAGTGACTCGAGGATACTGGAAGTAACTCAAGGATACTGGGGGTGATGATTACTAGAGGTAACTGAGGATACTGGGGGTGACTGAGGATACTGGAAGTGATTGAGGATATTGGTTAGGAACACCTAAATTTGGGTATTAAAGCAGAGGTGTGTTTTATTTTTTTGATTTATTATGATTTACGTTTTTTTGTGTATCAATATATGTGTTATTTTTTTAGAAGATGGGAAACTCGGTAGCTAGTAAAGAACTCGCTTGGCCAAACTTATATACTAAGTAAAAAGAGCTAAATATATGAGAACTCTCTAGCTAGCCGACATTCTATATACCAGGCAAAAACAGCTGAATATATAAGAAACACACTAGCTGGCCAACAACCCATATACTAAGTAAAAAGAGCTGAATATATAGGAACTCCCTAGCTGACCGACATCCTATATACCAGGCAAAAATAGCTGAATATATACATGAGAAACTCGCTGGCGGCTAGCGGGCCGACACCCTATATACTAAGTAAAAACAGCTGAATATATGAGAAACACCTAGCTGCCAGATATCCTATATATATATCCATAGACCGGTAATACAAGTTGCAACGTGCATTGCAGCAGCAACTAAGCTAGAAGCAGTAACAACACTAACAGTTGGTGGGCACTGGCCTCTCGATGGATACCCCTATAGTACAACATCCTCTTTTACACAACATCTTCTATAGTACAACATTCTATAGTACAACATTCTATAGCTAGAATAACGTACATCCACAGAATAACATACATCTACAGAATAACATCCATAATATCCACCTATAAATGCAATACCTCTATCAACATGCTTTACTTTATTATCATCTTCCTTACCATATTGGCAACTTTGGCCACTACCTTAACTACAGATACTAGTAGACAAACAACTATTACTAGTCAGATAGATCTTGATGCAAAGCTGCAAAGATCTATAGATCTTTAAGTTCTAGGAGAGCTTAAGGAGGAACGCATTTTGCAGTATTGTACTGACCAACTGAAGCGTCTACGCGTCGAGGAATACTGCCATGAGCAGTTGACACGTCTTCAAGAGAAAAATGTGCAGATACTACCCATACTAGCCTATCATCCTCGTCACCCATTTTCTTTGTTGAAAAAGAAAAAGGTCAGGTGGGCTGACGGTTGGGTTGACCCTGATGTTGGGTCAACAACAGATACTGATGAATAGGATGGTGGGAGGTTGGATTTTTTATTAAAAAAAAAAAAAAAAAAGGAGGGTTGTTTTTATTTCTCTTTTTCTCTTTTAGGTGAGGGTTATTATATGAGAGCTGGTGGTGAGAGGGACTTTTTCTCTATTTCTCTTTTTTTCTTTTTCTTTTTTTCTCTCTTTCTCTTTTTCTAGTTTTCTGGAGGGGGGGGAGTTATTGTAGGAGAGCTGGTAGTAAGAGAGCTTAGAGAGGGTTATTGTGTAAGAGCTGGCGGCGGGAGGAACTGGCGGCGGAATAGACTAGCAGTGAGAGGGACTGGCAGCGGGAGGGACTGGTAGTGGAAGAAGAGAGCTAGTGGGGAGAGCTGGTAGTGAGGGCTGGCGGTGGGAGGAACTGGTGGCGAACTTATTATAGTATTAGGAGGAGTATCTAATTCCCTCAATACTCTGTCTTTATTCCCTCCTCTGACCACTCAGAGCGTCTCCACCAACACAGATTCTCTTCTAGCACGCCCACCCACACCTTCTAGCACGCCCACCTACATCTCCATCCCTAACCATCAACAGCGTCTCCACCAATACAGACCCATCTCCACCAATACGGACCCGCCTCCACCAATACGGACCCGCCTCCAACACGCACATATACAGAGGCAGCAAACACCACCACCTGATACCGGGAGAGACTGGTGGTAGGGAGTTGGTGGTGGGAGGGACTGAAGGGACTGGCAGCGGGAGAGGAGAGCTGGCAGTAAGAGGAGAGACCTGGCGCGGAAAGCTGGTAGTGAGAAGGGACTGTAGGCAGGAGTAAAGGCTGGTGGGGGAGAGACTGGTGGTAGCAGAAGGCGAGAGCTGGTGGGAGGCTGGCAGTGGGGGCTGGCAGCGGGGGCAGGGACTGGTGGGAGGGGAGACCTGGCAGGGGGCTAGCAGCGAGGGCTGGCAGCAGGGGCTGGCAGCAGGGGGAGGGACTGGTAGGAGGGGAGGGCTGGAGTGGGGGCTGGTAGTGGGAGGGGGAGGGGCTGGCAGCAGTAGGGGCTGGTGGTGGCAGCAGGAGGGGTAGGGGAGGGTAGGGGTAGGGGAGAGGAGGGGCAGGGTAGGGAGGGAGAGGGAGGGTGGGGGTGGGAGGAGGGTTTTTTCCTTTGTATTCTTATATGTTTGTTTTTTCCTATCTTTCTTCTTATATATTATGACGGGCTAGGGCTAGGCTCTTTGGATGATAAAAGTAAGTACCTTACTCCTTATACCTTTGCTATAGATACTAACCAAGGTATATACCATATAGGCAGCAGCAGCAGTGAACTTTAGGTTTGTATCTATTATCTATTTCTATTATCTATTTGTATTATCTATTTGTATTATCTATTTGTATTATCTATTTCTATAATCTATATACAAAATAACAATTAGGAAATTTACAATGAGTGCATGTATAATATGTCCAAAAAGTACAACTACTTGCTTTACAAAATTGATAAGCCTTTTTCTTAACAAGTACATACAAGTGGTCTGAAGTTGAAGCCACTGGTATTGGTATAGTTGTAATGACGGCTCTGGGGACAAGGCGACCAAGGGGTATGCCGGAGCAAGGGCAAGGCTAGGTTGACACACATGTAGGAACGCTACGTGTGTAACTAGGGGAAAAGGCTAGGACTGGGGCAAGGGCAAGAGAGGCAGAGGGCAAGGGGTATGAGACACACAGAGGCAGTTGCCACGTGTGTCAGAGGGAGGCAGCTGTACTGCAGAGCTGTTCACGAGACAAGGGGGTACACAAGAGAGGTGCACAAGCGTTGGGAGAAGCAAGGTCCTGTATTGGATATACAAGACGTTGGATAGGGATCCAATAACAGTACGAGGGGCAGGGGCTATATATACATAATTCCAGGCCAGGGCAATGGAAGGAATAAGCTTCCCAAGATTCCTTATCTCGGAAGCCAAGCAAGGTAACGATTACCCATCAGCTGCAATCGCAGGTGATGATAAAGGCAACAATGTCAATAACCCATCACCTGCGTCACAGGTGATACTGAGGGCAACAATGTTAATAACCCATCACCTGCATCGCAGGTGATGCCGAGGGCAACAATGTCAATAACCCATCACCTGCGTCGGAGGTGATACCGAGGACAACAATAACAATAACCCATCAACGACACCCGAACAAGCCTATTCGAGTGTCAAAACAGCACGACACCCGAACAAGCCTGTTCGAGTGTCAAATCAAGACTAAGAATATGGTTGTGACAATAGTACTCTATAATGCCTGAGCAATACTAAGCCTAAACTTATATGATATAGAAGGATTATACATATCATACAAGATATAGCTATTCACTGAATATATGAGAAACCCGCTTAGGGTGAGGATGCTATATAGCAAGCAAAAACAGCTAACTATATAAGAAACTCAGTAGCTAGCAGTGATGCCAATTCAGGGTAATATATGAAGAACTCACTGGCAGGTGAATATCTAATATGCCAAGCAAAAACAGCTAAATATATGAGAAACTCACTTTGGGCTAGGCTGCTATATAGCAACCAAAAACAGTTGAATATATAAGAAACAAGCTCAGGGCTAGGCTGCTATATAGCAACCAAAAACAGCTGAATATATGAGAAACTCGCTTAGAGCGAGGATCCTATATACGAAGCAAAAACAGCTGAATATATGAGAACATGCTAGCTGGCCAACATCTTATATACCAAGCAAAAATAGCTGAACATATGAAAAACTCACTAGCTGGCTAACATCCTATATACTAAGTAAAAACAGATGAATATATGAGAAACTCACTGGCGAGGGGAGATGACAATTCAGGGTAATATATGAAGAACTTGCTGGCAGGCGGACATCCTATGTACTAAGTGAAAATAGTTGAATATATGAGAACTGGGCTTAGGGTGAGGATGCTATATATAAAGCAAAAACAGCTGAATATATAACAAACTCACTAGCTGGCCAATATTATATATGTCACAACCATGTTCTTAGTCTTGATTTAACACTCGAACAGGCTTGTTTGAGTGTCATCGATAGGTGATTCTTATCTTAGCTTCTGAGATAGGAATCTCGAGAAGTTTATTCCTTCTACGGCTTTGGCCTGGAATCATGTATATATATCTTCGCTTCTTCACCCTCTCGTTGGATCCCCATCCAATGTCTTGTATACCTAATACAGGACCTTGTCTCTCCGCAAAGGGGTACCTCCCTTGTACACCCCCTCGTCTTGCCTTGTCCCGTAAATAACTCTGCAGCATAGCTGCCCCCCCCTCCGCCACACGTGGCAACTGCCTCTGCGTGTCTCATACCCCTTACCCTCTGCCCCTCTTACCTCTTGCCCTTGCCCCCCCCGCATCCCAGCCTTCCCCTAGTCACATATGTAGCGTTCCTACGTGGGTCTTGCCCTAGCCTCTGCCTTCTCCCCGGCGTACCCTTTGGTCGCCTTGTCCCCAAAGCCCATGTCACAATATATGCTAAGCAAAAATAGCTGAATATATAAGAAACTCGCTGGCAGGCAGAGATGACAATTTAGGGTAATATATGAATAACCCACTGGTAGGCAGACATCCTATATACCAAGCAAAAACTGCTGAATATATGAGAAACTGGCTTAGGACATGGACTCTATATAGTAAGCAAAAACAGCTGAATATGTGTGAAAATCACTTAGGGCGAGGATGCTATATAGCAAGCAAAAACTACTGAACATATGAGAAACTCAGTAGCTGGCGGAAATGCCAATTCAGGGTAATATATACAGAACTCGCTGGCAGGCGGACATCCAATATACTAAGGAAAAATAGCTAAATATATGAGAAACTCGCTGGCTGCCAGATATCCTATATACCAGGCAAAAACAGCTAAATACATGAGAAACTTGCTAGCGGGCAGAGATAACAATTCAGGGTAATATATGAACAACTCAGTGGCAGGCGGACATCCTATGTATAAAGCAAAAACTACTGAAGATATGGAAAACTGGCTTAGGGTGCAGACCCTATATAGTAAGCAAAAACAGCTAAATATATGAAAAACTCGCTAGTGGGCCAACACCCTATATACTATGCAAAAACAGCTGAATATATGAGAAACTCGCTTTTAGCCAGGATGCTATATAGCAAGCAAAAACAGCTGAACATATGAAAAACTCAGTAGCTAGCAGAGATGCTAATTTAAGGTAATATATATAGAACTTACTGGCGGGTGGACATCCAATATACTAAGGAAAAATAGCTGAATACATGAGAAACTCGCTGGCTGCCAGATATTCTATATACTAGTATAACATGGGCTCTAGGGATAAGGTGATCAAGGGATACACTAGGGTGAGGACAGGAATGAGGTGAGATATACGTAGGAGCACTACGTATATGACTAGGAAAACTAAGCTTGTCATGGACACCTGTCATGAATGTCACGGACGATGTCATGGGAGGCAGGATGTTCAGAAGGCAGAGGCTAGAGTAAGACACATATAGGAATGCTACGTATGTGACCAGGGGAAGGCTGGGACCAAGGCCGTATAAGGAATAAGCTTTTCAAGATTCCTATCTCAGAAGCTAAGATGACAATCACCCATTGACAATACCCGAACAAGCCTGTTCGAGTATCAAAACAGCACAACACCTGAATCAGCCTGTTTGAGTATCAAAACAGTACGACACCCGAACAAGCCTGTTCGAGTGTCAAATCAAGACTAAAAACATAGTTGTGACATACTGGAGAGTATAGCTTTAGACTAAGTCCAACCCTATGTACTTAATGACCATTTCAATCTCCCTAATATTACTGTTTTATTCATAATCCTTGACTGCACTTTTGGAGATCTAGATCCCATAGGTACAGCTACTTGTGCTCTCCGAGAACTAAAATAGAAAGGTCATGACCTCTCAGCATATGTGGCCAAATTCTTAAAGTTGCCAGCAGAGGTGGAGTGGAATAATCAGGTGAAGTGGGAACAATTCGAGGAAGGCCTCAATATTGAGCTCAAAAAGGCCCTCCTACAATCTTCAGATATTAAGACCCTCAATAAATATATTGATCAGGCATCTAAGATGGAGCAAAAATTGGCTAGGTTGAGAGCCTAGACTAGTGCCTCTAGTACCTATCAGCCTCCTATTAGAACCCAACATCCCTAGCATCAACCTCAACCTTAGAACCCTAATCCTTAAATCCAAGCTATAGCTAATAAGGCAGTCTACTCATCTCTGGTAGCTGGCAGCACCACCTCCATGGATTTATCATCAGGAAGGCCCTACCTGATAAAAGAAGAGAGGGAATGTCACTACCACAATGGGTTATCTTTATCTGTATTTTCTCTACCTGCATCTATATTCGTTAATGAATCTCGCTTCTTTAGTAGGCATTTTATAGTACTAATAACTATTAAATTCAATAGTAAAACAGTAGTAATATCAGCTCTCATAGATTGTAGTACTTCAAGATTTGTATTCATTGATTAGACCTTTGTGAATAAAAATTCTATACCAACCTCCAAGTTAAAGATTTCTCACTTTCTCAATATTATTGATAGCCACCCTATCTCTTCCGGGACTATTATTAACCTTATATACTTGCCTAGTACTATTGAAGACCATTCGGAAAGTCTCCTGATATTTATGACCAAGCTCAAATACCCTATTGTTTTGGGGATCCTGTAGCTCTGAATGCATAATATCTCTATTAACTTTGGCTCTTACACCTTGAATTTCAATAGTGGATATTGTGAGAAGTACTGTAGTGTGCTAAGAACTGCTGTTAAAGGGCTATATACTCTACCACCTCCAGTAGAAGACCCTAGCTAGATGGTTGCTGAAACCCTCTTATCAAAACTCCTCAATATTAACTTCATTAGAGCTGGAGCTTTCGCCTACCTTACTAGGGGGCACAAGCTAAAGGCACATGCTCTCTCAATATATAATATAAATGTAGAAATCAATAAGACAATATCTAAGAAAGAGTGGAAATCTATAGTTCTAGACAAATACTATGAGTTCATTAACTAGTTCTCAGAAAAGGCTTCAGGAAAGCTTATACCCTATTGACCATACAACTATACTATCCCACTGATAGAAGGTAAAACCCCCCCCTATGGGCCCCTCTATGGAATGTCCCATATAGAGTTAGAAGCCTTGAAGAAGTACTTGGAAGAAAATCTCAGCAAGACCTTCATTCGCCATAGCTTTTCACTAGCAGGTACTCTAGTACTGTTCATAAAGAAATTGAATAGCTCCCTTCAGTTGAGTGTTGATTATCATGGCCTGAACGAGATAATAGTAAAAAATAGGTACCCTCTACTACTAATCCAGGAGACATTAGCCAGGCTTTCCAAGGCAAAATAGTTCACCAAATTAGATTTGAGAGAGGCGTACAACCTGGTATGAATCGCCAAGGAAGAGGAATAGAAAACTGCCTTCTAGATATGATATGGCTATTTAGAGTATAATATAATATCTTTTGGCCTAACCAATGCACTAGCCTCTTTCTAGCACTTTATTAATGACACTCTACAGGACTTCTTGGACATATTCTGTATAGCTTACCTTGACGATATCCTCATTTACTTGGATTCTCTAGTAGAATATAAGATCCATGTCCAACAAGTGCAGGAAAAACTAGAAGGAGCTAGACTATATTTGAAGCCAAAAAAGTATGAGTTCCATATGCAGAAGGCCAAGTATCTATAGCTAATTATCACTATGGAGGGCATTTAGATAGAACTTACAAAAGTTACTGTAATCTAGAAGTGGGAAACTCCAGCCAATCTCAAGGATATATAGGCCTTCTTGGGATTCAACAACTTTTATTACCAGTTTATTCTAGAATATTTGAAGATTGTAGTACTATGACAGCATTAACCAAGACCAAGGGTATGGAAAGAGGCCAGTACTTCCAGTGGAGTTCAAAAGCCCAGCTAGCCTTCGAGAAGCTCAAGGAAGTGTTTGCTTTACCCTGATTCTAGCCTACTTCAATTCTGATAGTGAATGTATTATAGAAATGATGCCTCTGACTATGTCTCTGCTGGAATCCTTTCCTAGCATATAAATAGTATTCTCCACCTAGCAGTATATTTCTCTAAAAAGTATTCCCCAACAGAATGTAATTATAAAATCTATGACAAAGAGTTAATGGCCATTGTATGAGCATTTAAGAAATAGAGCCTTACATACAATTAGTAAAGGGGGTTATTAAGGTCCTTTCTAACTACAAGAACCTAGAATACTTCACAACTACAAGTTGCTGAATCTCGGCAGCCTAGATAGTTAGAATTCCTATTCTACTTTAACTTTAAGATCAGGTATTAGCCTGGAAAAGCTTGGGGCAAGCCGAATTACTGATCAGGAGGTTAGGAGACCTCCCTAAAGGGAGGATGAAAGGCTAAAATACCAAAATCAGGTAGTATTGAAGCTCGAAAACCTAGATCTAGTAGCCAACATCCTTACTAGAGTTGATATTGAGGCTGAGGTGGAAGCTGAGGCAGCCGTAGAAGTTGACCTCTAACAACAGGTAAAAAAGGTATATTAGAATGACCCCAGACTAAAGACATCATTGCAGCAGTAGATTCCAGCCAGCGTAAACATATCAAGATCTCCCTAACTAAGTATAGTACTAAAGACGGTTTTCTCTACTACGTTAACTGTCTCTACATACCAACGGACAATGAACTGTACTTGAGGTTGATCAAGGAGCACTATGACAACTTGGCCTAGGTCATCCTAGAGTTACTAAGACATTGGAGTTGCTGTCTAGACAATATACATAGATTGACTAATAAAGGAGATAGAATAGTATGTATAGAATTGCCATGTCTACAAGTATACCAAACCTACCTGCCATGCTCCTTATGATACCCTGAAGACCCTTAAGATCCTAGATAGGCTCTTGCAATACCTGACATAGACTTTGTAACTAGGTTGATAGAAGACTTGGTATTCAATACTATTCCAATAGTAGTAGACCAATTAAAGAAGATAAGGCACGTGATACTCTGTCAAGACACCTGTTCTGCCTCAGACCTAGTCAATCTCTATCTCAACTAGGTCTTCCATTACTATGACTTCCCTGAATCAATTCTCTCTAACTATGGCCCTCAATTCATTTTTGATTTCTAGAAGGCCTTCTGTGAACTCTTAGGCATCAAGGTGCACTTGTCTATAGTATATCATGCCTAAACTGATAGCTAATCAGAATGTATGAACACTATCATAGAATTATATTCAAGGGCTTATACCAGTTACCAATAGAATAACTAGATATTATTATTGGCCACCTGCGAATTCTTTACTAATAACTAATTCTCTAAGCCTTTGAAAACTTCCCCATTCCTAGCTAATTATAGATAGCTATTATAGGCAGGCTATAACTATGAATATACAAGTCAGTGGTAAAGGTATAAAGAGGTTATCCTTAATAATATAGGTATAAATGCAGTAACAACTCAGGTGCATTATAGACTTGATAAGAGTAAAGCTATATGAGACTTAGAATATCACTTGGGTCTTATTGTATTAACTATGTAAAAGCGGTGGATTATATAGAAGCTTAGATCTGATAACAAGTAATCAGATCCAGACGAGGCTTCCTATAATAGCTTAGTATATTGATGTCAGGTTGTTACCTAAAGGGGAAGATACTTCCTAATTAGAAATGTTACTGTCTAACATATATTGATTAAGCAGCCTAAACTATAATGCTTTGTAGTCAAGCTGACAAACAGAACATAACTTGAATATATCTAATAACAATACATGAATGATATATAATAGAATACAATAGAAACGAAAGAGAGATATATATATGAGATTTGATATCAGAGGATATAAACTTCAATATACTAATCTCTTTATCCACACTACCCTATCTGTATTGTTGATTAGGCTATATCAGTTAGCATGTAGTAGAGTATTGGTATTAGCCCTCGAAGAGATAAGTCTCCTATCTGAGCTTAATATTACTCCCTATTGCAAGGCAGCTATCCTCAGCTAAATACAAGTCTTTTTGACCCTGGAGAAAATGAGTGTTAGTAATGGCTCAGGTAACTATAATGGTAGATATAATACTATTCTTAGTAAGATACCTCTCTCTCCATAGTATGGAGTACCATAAGACTAGTATGTCTACACATACATACTATAGCCATTAAAACCAAACCTCTCGCCAAAAAACCCACAGGGAAAAGGCAACGAGTAGGAGTATAAAAGGTACTATATCTTCATCCATAGAATAACTCGACGTAGAACTGAACCTCAAACATCTCTTTCATCTCATTGCTTATTGGAGAACTTCTCCCAATACTCTATGAGCTTCACTGAACAGTTATTCAGCTTGTCGAAGGTTTTCCAAGTGTCTTCAAACTCCATATATTCTTCCTAACATACCATATACTTGACAATTCCTCTATTTTTGTAGGAGTCCATAATGGATTTAATTTTGAAGGTATCCAGTTCATCTTTATCTATATCTTGTGGTTCGTCTCGTTGTCTAAATGGCTTTAGGAGGGTAACATGAACAATATTGTGCCATTGTGTGCCTTGTAGAACTTCAAGCCTATATGCATGCAAACCAATAGCTTACATAACCTTGTAGGGCCTATCTACTTACTGGTAAGGGAATAGTTGTTTCTAGCTTATATCTGTAGGTTCTGTCAGTCAACCAATACCTAGTTATTGATAGTAAATCTGTGTGCTTTTTCGAGGTGTATAGTACTTCTTTTATAGTTGATTCACTTGAGTGTATCATGAATTTAGTTGTGCATAGTTGTTATTCGGCCTAGCCATTCTTCTGCAGTGGGAGAGGAGAATTCGTGGTTATCGAAAAGGTAGATGGTGTTAGGGTCAAAGCTATATAAACTTCAGTAGGAGAAGTATTTGTTAGTAGAGTGGGCAGTAGAATTGTAGGCAAACTCAGCTAAGAGTAGCCATCATTTCCAATGGGTTTGTCTATTGTAATAGTAGATACAGAGGTACTGCTTAAGTATTTGGACTACTCATTCAGCAAGTCTATTGGTCTGAAGGTAATAGATAATAGAGAGGTAGAGGGTTATATTGAGCTTTTGGTTAAACTCCTTGAGGAATCTAGAGGCGAATTGTAGACCATGGTCAGAGGTAATATGTCGGAGAAGACTATAAAGTTTCCATATCTCATTAATATAGATATCAGCAATATTAGATACTGTCCATATAGTTTTTGCTGGAATATAGTATTATACTTTCATAAACCGGTCTGTGATAATAAGTATGGCATTAAAACCTTTTGACTCTGGTAGCTTATCAACGAAGTCTATAGCTATTTCTTTAAATGGTCATTCCCCAGTTAGCATTAATACTAACTTTGTTTGCCTACTATACCGAGCTGCCTTTGCTTTCTAACACTTAGTACATCCTGCTATATAATTCACAGTATCTTTTTGCCACTTATCCTACATAAAATTCCTTGATACTAGCTCTTGAGTACAATGTCTTCCCTAATATCCTGTCACTTAAATATCATGGTACTGCTTTAGCACCTCTAACTTGAATTTGGGGAGTATGACCCATAGTCTATTCTTCTTCTACCATCTTGCTATATCTATCCTTCTACTTCAATATCTTCTGCTTCCTCTTTATCCTCTTCTCCTAGTACTATAAGCTGTCCTTCTTCAAAAAATTTGGTATCCATACTAGATTTCTCTTCTCCTGAATATCTAGATAGGCTATCTGGCTTGCTCATCTTTGAACTGAGTCTACAGTGAATATTGTAGATAAATTCTGAAATGGAGAGGTACCAGGTAGCTTGACGAGAGTTGAGCTTCTGCTTTGTATTGAAATACTGTAACCTTAATGGTCTGTATAGACGTTCACTTGAATACCTACTAACTAATCTCACTATTTCTGGAAGCAGTCTATAATTGCAAACAATTCTTTATTATAGATAGGCCAGTTGCATTGAGCTGCAGAGAGAGCTTTTACATGGTATTTAATGGGGTGAAGCTGCTTTCCTCTATTGACAATATAATATAGAGAAAGAATACTAGCAATAGCCTAATTGCTTATATCAGTCTCTATAATTATCTTAAGTTGCCTATTAAACTATACAAGGATTAGTGCTATGAGGAATCATTTTTGGAGGTCTTTGAAGGCTTGCTATTGCTCATGCCCCCAACTGAAAGGAATATCTTTTGTTAAGTCAATTAATAGGCGTGCTTTTATACTATAGTTGGCAATAAATTGATAGTAGTAGTTAGCAAAGCCTAAGAATGCTTGTACCTCTTTCTTCTTAGTAGGAATAGGCAACTGTGACATGGTTTTGAGCTTGGAGAGGTCCATTCGGACTTGCTGACCATTTATGATATAACTAAGGAATAAGATCTCTTGAATATGGAATTCAGACTTCATAAGGTTTACTGCTAGGCAATACTGGATATATTGCTAAAGAACATTTTCAACTAGCTACTAATGTTCTTCTTCTGTCGAACCTCCATAAATGTGTATATCATGTAAGTACCAGATACATCCTTCTATATTCTTGAAGATCGTATCTATCATCTCTTAAAAAGTGGCCAGAGCATTAGTCAATCTGAACAGCATGATAGTATACTCGAATAGTCCCTTCTTTATCCTAAACACTATCTTCTACTCATCTCCTAGTACAATTCTAATAAGGTTATACCTATTTTTGAGGTCTAATCACATGAACTATTTACCTCTATGAGTTTTATCAAGTAATTCTGAGATAAGAGGGAGTAGGTATTTATTTAGGATTATAAGATGCTTGAGGGCACGATAATTAATATAAAGCCTTAAGGATCCATCTCTCTTTTGAACAAAGAGAATAAGAGCACCAGTAGAGGAGCGTGAGTATCAAACTTTAGTTGTAGGAAGATTTTCATCAAAGTACTTCTGGAGAGCTTCTTCTTCTTCCTATATGGTCTTATAGATAGCCCCAAATGGTATCTTTACGTTTGGGTCTTGGAGAGGGATTTCGTGGCCCCATGGCTTGTGTTCAAGGAGTCTAGCTGCCTGTTCTGTAGTAAAGCAATATATATAATGAGAGTATCATTCACTTACATCAATAATAAGTATAATTTCACTATCCTTTAGTAGCTCTTCAACTTCAAAAACAGAAACAGTAGGAATCTATCTAATAGAACACGGAATAATCAAACCTATAGAGACCTGTTTCAGGCACCTGTCCTGAGTATCTACTAAATATCTATTCTCTGTCAATCAAGATAAACCTAAAATAATATCCTTTTTTTCAATATTCAAAATTTCAGCATCTATTTGGAACTTACCCCAAAAATAAGAGAAGGAATCCAACATATCAAACCTAGTATTAACTACGTATTTTCCTCTAGAAATTCGAGATCTATCTCCTTGTCTAACCTTAACTTTCCTAGTTCTTTTCCAAATTCCTAACTTAATTACTAATCTTTTTCTAACATCTGGAGTACTAGTTCTACAGTCTACCACTGCTTCAACCTCTTCTGTAATAATAAAAATTTAGACTATCAAAAGAGGAGAGTATCTGGAAGTTCATCTGATAGTAGGTGATGTACTTCTTACTTATTTTCCAACTATTCTTCTTCATTAGAGTCCAGCTCTATAATTCTTAGTTTTCTCTTATCCATTCATACTTTTTTATTGGCAGGTACTAGTGCCTAACTAGTAGTATAAGTAGTAAAGATATTAAATAGAGGAGGGGTTTTAGTAGTTCTCTGACTTCTATACTCATAATATTTATTAGTACTTCTTCTACAGTTAGTACATCTCCCTTCTTTTTGTTATTTCTTAAAGATGGGACTTGGCAGGTATTCTGTTCTTGATAAGCTAGTAGTAGTTGTAGTAGAGTTTCTTCCTGGAAACTGTACTCGATTATTAAATTTTCATTTCTTTGATGCTGGTTGAGATGCAGTAGTGTGGCAGTTATGACTCTAGAACTTAGTATTGATAATATCCATTTTGATGAGTTTTTGTCTCTATTAATGCGGAAAGGTATAGATGTTTTCGCATTGGGCTATTGATTTGTAGAGATCATGGGGAAGATTGGAGATAATGATATTAATGACTTGCATATTAGATAATTTGGTATAATTATTAAGCCTATCTACCTCCATTAGGTAGTCTAAAACAGAACCAGTCTTTTTTAGTCCTACTAAGTCATGGTATGCTTAGTCTGCCTAGTAGTAATCCCTATAACATAGTTCCATAGCCTGCTTAACTTCTTTCCAATTATAATATTTAACTCGGTTAGCCTTCTACCAATCCAATGCTTTTCCATCTATTGATAACTTGATATATGCCAGCTTCTAGTCTTCATTTCGAGTAAGAGTGATTAGAAAATAATCATCCATTTAAAGGATCTAGCTTTTGAGATACATTCGGTCTACCTTAAATTTATTTGAGAGTAGTACTTTATCTACTATTTGTTTATCTTTAGAGATCCCAAGTCCTACCAGAGGTTGTAACGACGGCTCTGGGGACAAGGCGACCAAGGGGTACGCCAGGGCAAGGGCAAGGCTAGGGTAACACACACACATAGGAACGCTACGTGTGTGACTAGGGGAAAGGCTAGGATGGGGGCAAGGGCGAGGGCGAGAGAGGCACACGGGAGTAGTAGGAGGCAGCAGGGCTGCAGAGATAAGGTAAGGCGAGGCAAGGACAGGAGGTTCACAGGGTAGGCAGCAGAGCTGCAGAATCGAGGCGAGACAAGGAGGTGCACAAGGGAGATGCACTGACGTGGAGAGAAGCAAGGCCCTGTATTGGATATACAAGACGTTGGATAGTGATCCAACGACAGTACGAGGGACAGGGGCTATATATATACATAATTCCGGGCCAGGGCAACGGAAGGAATAAGCTTCCCAAGATCCCTTATCTCGGAAGCCAAGCAAGGTAACGATAACCCATCACCTGCGATCGCAGGTGATGATAAAGGCAACAATGTCAATAACCTATCACCTGCGTCGCAGGTGATGCCGAGGGCAACAATAACAATAACCCATCACCTGCATCGCAGGTGATGCCGAGGGCGACAATAACAATAACAATAACCTATCACCTGCGTCGCAGGTGATGCCGAGGGCAACAATAACAATAACTCATCAACAACACCCGAACAAGCCTGTTCGAGTGTCAAATCAAGACTAAGAACACGGTTGTGATACTATCCCCCCTTTAGGCTGGAGCTCCAGCGACTAGGAGGCCTGGGCACGATAACCCGCAAAATCAATACAGGAAACAACAACAACAAAGGTAAGAACAAGAACCCCAACTCCGAAAAACAACAAGGACGCAAAAGGTTTGACATCATTCAACTGGGCGAGGCTTCCTCGAGTATCGCTGGTGAAACAGGGTGACCTGATCCTGTGCATTCTCCAAGTCCTCTGCAGGTTGCCAGGTAGCCTTCTCGTCCCCTAACCATTTGACCTTGTACTGAACTCGCCCATAGCACTTCTTAGAGTCCAGTACCTCCCCAACCTCCCACTCCTCTTCACCTGCAATCACAACGGGAGGAGGTGGGGGGTGCTTTTGCCCGGGGAGGGGATCGTTGGCGGCTGGTTCGATCTCCGAGACGTGAACGACCGGGTGGCGTTTGATGTCTTTAGGGAACTTCAACCGGTAGGCGTGAGTGCCCACATTCCCCAATATCTCATATGGCCCCAGGAACTTATGATCCAGCTTACGAGAAGGTCGTTCTGTACGGAAGTGCCGGCTGGAGAGCCACACCTTATCCCCTGGCTGATACCTGGGGGCTGGCAACCGTGAGCCGTTGGCGTACTTGGTTTGCCTGGCTTGCGCATATCCCAGCTCGGCTTTTAAGGTGGAGTGGAGCTCTGCAATTCCAGCTGCAAACTGCTTGGCCGGGGGGTGGACTCTCTGCAGGTGCGCCAGGGCATCCATGAATCTGGGGTGCCAACCGTAATTGGCCAGAAAGGGGGAGGTTTTCAAGGACTCTAAGAATTGGTCGTTTGCGGCGAACTCGCAGGTTGCCAACAAGGACACCCAATTATTCTGCTGGTGGTTGACATAGGCCCGTAGATATTGTTCCATGATAGTATTCATCCTTTCTGACTGGCCATCAGTCTGGGGGTGGTAGGCTGTCGAGAGGCTTATCCTGATCCCCAAGAGCTCGCAGAATGCTTTCCAGAATTCCGAGGTGAACTGAGGCCCTCGGTCAGATACAATAGATTCGGGGAGGCCGTGATACCGGAACACGTTGTTGAGGTAGAGATTGGCTAGCTCCGGGGCGGAGCAGGTATCCCGGCAAGGTATCACATGTCTCATTTTCGTCAGCCGATCCACCACCATCAGGATGGCATTGAATCACGAGTCCTCCGGCAGCCCAGTTACGAAGTCCATAGTCAGATGTTGCCAGGGTCGATCCTGGATCTCCAGGGGCTTCAAGGTTCCGTAGGGGGCATGGCGTATAGGCTTTGATCGTTTACAGGTATGGCAGTTCCGCACATACCTTTCCACGTCTTTTCGCTGATCGATCCAGGTGTATTGCCTACTCAAGAGCTCTAACATCTTAGCCACTACAGGGTGCCCAGCAGCCAGGGTGTCATGGTGTTCTTTAATAAGCCGTAACCGCAGTTCACTGTCCGGTACATAAAGACGGTCCAGGTGGTATAGGAGGCCGTCCTGAGTGGTGCATTCGGCTAGGGAAATCTTGGTATGACGACGTTGTCCAGATTCCAATGCGGCAATGATGTCCTTAGCCAGGGGGTCCTCCTCATATGCTTGTCGCACCTGTTGCTGGAGACCAGCTTCGGCGTCAGCAACAGTATCAGGATCAGCCAGACCATTGGCTGCCAAATCGAGATTTTCCGGCTTCAGTACCACCTGATTCTAGTATTTCAGCCTTTCATCCCCTCCTTTAGGGAGGTCTCCTGATCTCCTGGTCAATGCATCCGGCTTGCCACCAGCCTTCCCGGGGCGGTATCTGATCTTGAAGTTAAACCGAGAGAGGAATTCCGACCACCTAGCCTGTCGGCGGTTTAACAGCTTAGTGGTGGTAAAGTACTCAAGATTTTTATGGTCGGAAAGTACTTCGATAATCCCCTTGGCTGACTCCAGGTGTGGCCTCCATTCCTCGAATGCCCGCACGATGGCCATCAGCTCCTTGTCGTAGATCTCGTAGTTGCACTCAGCTGGGGAATGCTTCTTTGAGAAATAGGCCATGGGGTGGAGGACTCTATCGACATACTGGGACAGGATTCCGGCGGAGACATAGTCGGAGGCGTCCGTTTCCATGATGCACTCGCTATCAGGGTCAAAATGAGCCAGGATTGGGGCTGAGCAGAAGGCTTCCTTGAGGTTCTGGAAGGCGGATTGGGCTTCTGGATTCCAGTGGAAGGCCCTTTTTGTCAGGTGTGAGCCAGCTTCTACCTTCGTTTTTGTCAAGGCCGTCAGGGGTGCCGCGATTCTTGAGTATCCCAGGATAAATCGGTGGTAGAAGTTGGCAAATCCTAGGAAGACTTGCACATCCTTCAAATTGGCTGGGGTTTCCCACTCTTGGATTGCAGCAACTTTGGTGGGGTCCATCCTAATACCTTCCGTAGTTATGATCAAGCCCAGGTACTTCACCTCTTGGACGTGGAATTCGCATTTTTCAGGCTTAAGGTACAATCCGGCTTGCTCCAGCTTTTCCAACACCTGCCGGACATGAATCTTGTGTTCTGCTAGGGTATCCGAATAAATCAAGATATCGTCGAGGTAAGCCATGCAGAACACATCCAAGAAGTCTCGCAGGGTGTCATTAATAAAGTGTTGGAAAGAGGCCGAGGCATGGGTTAAGCCGAAGAGCATGACATTGTACTTGAAATGGCCATAGCGAGTTCGAAAGGCCGTTTTCCACTCCTCCCCCTCGGCAATCCGTACCAAGTTGTATGCCCCCCTCAAATCCAGTTTGGTGAACCATTTGGCCTTGGAAAGCCTGGCTAATGTCTCCTGAATTAGAAGCAGGGGATACCTGTTCTTGACTGTTATCTCGTTCAGCCCCCGGTAATCCACACACAACCGCAGAGAACCGTCCGATTTTTTCACAAACAGTATAGGGGCACCCGCTGGAGAAGAGCTATGGCAAATGAAGCTCTTGTTGAGGTTTTCCTCCAGGTATTTCTTCAGGGCCTCCAGCTCCACCCGGGACATTCCGTAAAGGGGCCCATAGGGGGGGGTCTTACCCTCTACCAGCGGAATTGTGTGGTCATATAGTCGGTGGGGCGCTAGCTTCTCCGCGGCTTTTTCCGAGAATAGATCAATGAACTTGTGATATTCATCCGGGACCATGGACTTCCATTCTTCCTTGGACTGCAGCTTATTGATTTCCAGGTGAACTTCGCAGATTGATAGAGTGTGGGCTTTCAGCTTGTGCCTTCTGATAAGGTAAGCAAAGGCCCCTGCCCCAATGAAGTTGATATCGAGGGGTTTTAGTGAGGGGGCTTCTGCCATCACCTAGCTAGGATCCTCTACCAGGGGTGGTAGCGCACATAATCCTTTAACGGCAGTCTGTGGGGCACCGCAGTGTTTCTCGCAATACCCGCTGTTGAAGTTCAAGGTGTAAGAGCCAAAGTTAACCGAGACATCATGCATTCGAAGCCAGAGGATCCCCAGGACAATGGGGTATTTGAGCTTGGTTACAAACATGGGGAGGCTTTCGGAATGGTCTCCAATGGCACTAGGTAGGCATGCGAGGTCGGTAATAGCCCCGGAAGAGATAGGGCAGCCATCAATGACATCAAGAAGGCGGGGGGTTTTTAGCTTGGCTGTTGGTATCGAATTTTTACTGACAAAGGTCGGATCAATGAAGGCTATTCCTGAAGCACCATAATCTATGAGAGCTGACTTTACCACTGTTTTACCATTGAATTTAACAGTTATTGGTACTACAAAATACTCGCCAAACAGGCGAGATTCATCAACAGACATAGATGTAGGAACAGAAAACGCAGACAAAGATAAATGACCTGGAGCAGGTCCCTTGCTAGTGTCAATAACTAGGCAAGGGACTCTCCTTTTCTCGACTCTTCAACCTCTTCGATCCGTAATTCGGATATGGCATGGGCGGCCAGGGAGCGGTTCTTGCGGAGGGGACATGCCGCAATGAAGTGGTCCCCTTTCCGCACGCAATGCACAGACCGTTAGTGCAGCGGCGGTCCCTTTCCTCCTGGGCAAGGCGGGGTCTCCCAGCCGAGAGATCCATAGGGGTAGCCCCTCCTGCAACCATTGATGTGTGCGCAGGTTTGTTAGCCGAGGCCGGGACTTGGGCAGGCTTGGGGATTGGTTGCTGTTGCTGGGGCTGTTGTGGTGGTTGCTGAGGTGAGCGGGTGGCAGGGCGGAAGGTAGGGCGGTATCTCCACCTAGCCATCCATTGTTCCACCCTGGATGCCTGGTCGATTAATTCATCGAGACTCTTGGTCTCTGGGAGGGTGACCATGGCTTGTTGAAGCTCGTCATTCAGTCCCTCTTGGAACTGCTCGAGCTTTGACTGGTTGTTCCATCGGACCTCCGCTGCCAGTCTCGAGAATTCTGCCATATAAGTGGACAGATCAGTGTTTTTCTGCCTGAGGGCTCGGAGGGCCCTACTGGCAGTGCCAACGGCATCGGGGTCCCCGAACGCCCTATCCAGGATTGTAAAAAGGGCCGAGATATCGTCAAGCTTGATCCCGGTTTCGAGGACATACGGCTGGATCTGGTCACAAGCTTTCCCCTCCAGCAAGGCGAAAACGTATGCCAGTCGATGTTGTTCTGACGGGAATCTGGCAGAATCCCCGTTCAGCTTGAGATTGACAGCATTTTTCCAGGCTCGTAGGCGAACCCGGTCCCCATTGAACTTGGGGGGTATTGGAATGCTTTCGGTCTTGTTGCTACTGGCTGCTGCTGGTATTACAAGGTTCTCTAGGGCGCGGCTGAGGTTTTGGACCGTAGTCCGTTCGTTGGCCAGGGCAAGGTTCAGATGGTCGAGATTGGTCTGGAGGACCGTGATCTCCTCGTCGGCGGATCTCAATTTTTGTTCAGCCATGGCCAGGCTGTTGCCGAGTTCGGCCCCGATGGCATCCATGGCCTCGAAGATGTAGATGATTTCTCGATGGTAGGCATTTAACTCGTTCAAGCCTGAGGGTATGGGGGAGCTCCTCTAGGTTTGACACCTGACAGCGGGTGGTGGGAGAGCTGTTCCTGACATGACTGCGTACCAGTTGGTCCAAAGGATCCAACGTAGTGTAACGACGGCTCTGGGGACAAGGCGACCCAGAGGTACGCCGGGGCAAGGGCAAGGCTAGAGTAACACACACACGTAGGAACACTACGTGTGTGACTAGGGGAAAGGCTAGGACGGAGGCAAGGGCGAGGGCGAGAGAGGCACACGGGAGTAGTAGGAGGCAGCAGGGCTGCAGAGACAAGGCAAAGCGAGGCAAGGATAGGAGGTTCGCAGGGTAGGCAGCAGGGCTGCAAAATTGAAGCGAGACAAGGAGGTGCACAAGGGAGATGCACCGACGTGGAGAGAAGCAAGGCCCTGTATTGGATATACAAGACGTTGGATAGGGATCCAATGACAGTACGAGGGACAGGGGCTATATATATACATAATTCCGGGCCAGGGCAACAGAAGGAATAAGCTTCCCAAGATCCCTTATCTCGGAAGCCAAGCAAGGTAACGATAACCCATCACCTGCGATCGTAGGTAATGATAAAGGCAACAATGTCAATAACCCATCACCTGCGTCGCAGGTGATGGCGAGGGCAACAATAACAATAACCTATCACCTGCATCGCAGGTGATGCCGAGGGCGACAATAACAATAACAATAACCCATCACCTGCGTTGCAGGTGATGCCGAGGGCAACAATAACAATAACCCATCAACGACACCCGAACAAGCCTGTTCGAGTGTCAAATCAAGACTAAGAACACGGTTGTGACACTAGAGGTGGTAGTCGAGGAGTAGGGTCTTTGGGTCATCTTTGTTCAACTAGTAGTGGAAGAGGTAGTAGTATACCTCCTGCTACTTACTTAAGTCTTTGTACTATGTTCACTGGAGAGTGTATAGGCTGAGGAGCCTGTACTCGATGTTCTACCTTTTTAAGTTAGTGAATTGTCCTTTTATACTATAGATTTGTCTTTCAATACTAGCAAACCATTGCTGGTATTAATCATTGTAGAAGTCAGCTTGTCCTTTAAGATGTTAGAGGTTATAGTGAATCATCTGAAACTCTTTTATCTGATTTTCTTGTCTAGAAATAATAAGGTTCTGGATTTGTGAAAGTGTACTTTACATATCATTTGATAGTTATGTGTGTTTGTTGGCAGCCATATTAGCTGTGTTCTAGATATCTGCTATACTTCATTGAATAAATTCAGTATATACTGTTTATATTTGTTTTAGCTGCTATACCTATACAAGAGCAACTTGCTTTTCTGCTTTTAATTGCTAAACCTGTACCTTCATAGTAGTATATCCAGGATCTACTAGAGTTTGGTAATAAGCTGCTAGTTGCTTGCCTTTAGTAGAGGGTCTTGAATTGATAGATAGAGCTACCGACAGAGTGACTGATTATATGATAGGTTTTAGAGAGGAGAAGAATATTGATTTGAGGCTTATTTGTTGATAAGGGGTGCCCTAGCATTCCTAAAACTATGGAACCTAAGATGAGGTAGTATAGTATTGCTCGATAAATTGTTCATCTCGTTGCTGTGCCTAGAGAACACTATCATTATTAGTATCAGCTATGAGCTCATTAGAGGCTTTACCAAGTAATTCTCTCAACATCAACATAGTTGTAGGAGATTGTAGGGGTTGGTGTCTATAGAGTTGTATAGACAAGTAGTGTAATGTTATAAGCGGGCTGTAACTATGAATATACAAGTCGGTAGTAAAGGTATAAAGAGGTTATCTGTAATAGGTATAGATATAAACGTAGTAACAACTTGAGTGTATTGTAGACTCGATAAGAGTAAAGCTATATGAGACTTAGACTACAGCTTGGGTCTTATTGTATTAACTATATAAAGGTGGTGGGTTATATAGATACTTAGATCTGATAATGAGTAATCAGATTCAGATAAAGCTTCCTATAACAGCTTACTAGTATTGATATTAGGTTGTTACCTAAAGGGGAAGATGCTTCCCAATTAGTAACGTTGTAGTCTAATATATATTAATTAGGCAGCCCAAACTACAATGCTTTGCAGTCAGGCTAACAAATAGGAAATAACTTAAATACATCTAATAATGATATATAAATGATATACAATAGAATATAATGGAAACGAGAAGAGAGAAACATATATGAGATCTGATGTCAGAGGCTACATACTTCAATACACTAATCTCTTTATCTGCACTACCCTATCTGCATGGTTGATCTAGCTATATTAGTTAGTATTGTAGTAAAGTATTGGTATTAGCCCTCAAAGAGGTAGGTCTCTTACCTGAGCCTTAACAATACGACCCTTATTTTATAGACATGTTGGCACCTCTACACAAAGCTAAGGAAAATACCCTAGCTAAGGAGTTTGCTATGGAAATTGCTGAGTTGCACTCCACTTTAAAAACCGAGTTAGGATATGCATAACCTAGACAATCTCAGTATGCTAATAGGTCAAGACTGCCTGTACCGAAGTATAAGCCTAAAAATAAAGTATGGCTATCTAGCAGACACTTCTAGACAGAATGCCTCTTCTATAAGCTAGACTATAAGTTCCTAGGACCCTATGAGGTGTTAGTAGCTGTAGATACTCACGCTTACCAACTAAGGTTTCCCAAGGACATTAAGTGTCATCCTGTAGTCTATGTCTTGGAGATTGAGCCAGCTGTATACAATCCCCTCCCAAGGTAAAAGCACCCCCCACCCCCTCCCATGGTAATCACAGGTGAAGAGAAGTGGGAGGTTGAGGAGGTACTAGACTCCAGGAAGCACTATAGATGAGCTCAGTATAAGGTTAAATAGTTAGGGGATGAAGAGACTACCTGGTAACCTGTGGAAGACTTGGAAAACATACAGGACTTAGTCATCCTATTCCACTAGCAATACTTAAAGAAGCTTTGCCTAATAGAATGATGTCATACCTTTTGAGAGTCATAAGATAGGGCCCATTCAGCTTTTATTCTTCTTGTTTTTCTTGTTCTTCTTGTTGTTTAGAGTTGGGGTCTTTGTCATTACCTTTGATATTGTTTCCTATATTAAATGTGCTAGTTGTCATACCAAGGTCTTCTAGTTACTATAGCTCTAGCCTAAACAACGAATACAATCATAACCATATGCTCAGTTGTCTTTGTCATCATCTACAATCATAAGTGATAGGTTATTGTCATTGTTGCCTTTGTCATCACTTATAATCGTATGTAATGGGTTATCACTACTTAGCTTAGCTTCTGAGATAGAGACTTTAGGAAACTTATTCCTTCCATTGTCCTGGCCCGAAATTATATATATATATAGCCTCTATCCCTCGTACTGTCATTCGATCCCTGTCTAATATCTTGTATACCTGATATAGAACCTTACTTCCCTTGTACTAGTATACCTCCTCTATATATACCTCTTATCCTATGAACAACTTTACAGCAACAGCTACCTCCTTCTAACATATATGGCAACTTCTTCCATATGTCTCTTGTCCCTTGTCTTTGTCCCCTGTCCTAGCCTTCTCCTTATTAAAAGGTTACTATGAGCAGAGGTATCATAGTAGTAATTAAGAAAGTAGTAGTGGTAGACAGTAGTGCTATTAAGTAAAGAGTACGAGTGAGCAGAAGTACAAGGAAGCTGATAATAGAACTATATTAAGAGTAGACAGTCTTATTGAGTCTAATTGAGAGGTATATAAAATTAGATACAGGAGTAGAAAAGCTCATATATAATAGTATAAGTTGAGGGTAAAGATCTAGTAAGAAAGTCTAAGTTACATAACCTAAGAATAGTATATCGTGCATATGTGAATAAACAAATATATAGAGGTGTATGAGGGAGATAGTAATATAAGTCAATAAATATAATAAAAAGTCATAGAAGAGATGATTGTTAAGTCATGACAACTGAGACAAGTAAGTAGTAACCTTAAGTAGTAAAGCAGTATCATATAATGATAATAGATACTAAGTTAGGAAAGTAAGTAAAGATAATAGGAATATGTGAACGACATATGAACACATGTAAAAAAAATAATACAGAAGTTCTTAATCAAGTAGAAAGAGTCTATATTGGGTATCAGTATGATATGGAAGTAATCATAAGAAAGAACAATATATTGTATAGAAATACTTAATTATATTGAAAGGAAATGATTATTTTCAATACCCCTAGTCATAAATATAGCATTCCTACATATATATTGCCCTAGCCCTACCCTTGCCTTGCCCCTAGCCTTTCCCTTAATTATATATATAGCACTTTTACATATACAATTCCCCCTTGCTACTGCTCTGGCATACCTCTTAGTCACTTTATCCTTTGCAGCCCTCATTATACTTGCTAGTAGGCAGAGATGACAATTCTGGGTAATATATGAAGAACTTGCTAGCATACAAACATCTTATGTACTAAGTAAAAATAACTGAATATATAAGAAATAGGCTAGGGTATAGACTCTATGTAGTAAGTAAAAACAGCTGAATATATTCGAAACTTACTTAGGGCAAGGATGCTACATAGCAAGCAAAAACAGCTGAACATATAAGAAACTTAGTAGCTGGCAGAGATGTCAATTCAGAGTAATATATACAGAACTTGCTGGCATGTGAATATTCAATATACTAAGGAAAAATAGTTAAATATATAAGAAACTTGCTGGCTGCCAGATATCCTATATACCAAGCAAAAATAGGTGAATATATGAAAAACTCGCTAGCTAGCTGCTATCTTATATACTAAGGAAAAACACCTGAATATATGAGAAACTAGCTTAGGGCATAAACTCTATATAGTAATCAAAAATGGTTGAATATATAAAAAACTTGCTGGTAGACAGACACCCTATATACTAAGCAAAAATAGCTGAATATATGAGAAACCTACTTAGAGTAAGGATGCTATATAGTAAGCAAAAACAGCTCAATATATGAGAAACTCACTAGCTGCTAAATATCCTATATACTAGGTAAAAGCAACTGAATATATAAGAAACTCGCTAGCTAGGTACTATCCTATATACCAAGAAAAAATAGCTGAATATATGAGAAACTCATTAAGGGCGAAGATCCTATATACCAAGCAAAAATAGATGAATATATGAGAATATACTAGCTGGCAGACAACTTATGTACCAAGTAAAAACAGTTGAATATATAACAAACTTAGTAGCTGGCCGATATCCTATATACTAAGTAAAAATACCTAAATATATAGGAAATGCAGTTACTGGTGGAGTTGTTAATTCAGGGTAATATATAAAGAACTCGCTAGAGGGTGGACATTCTATATACTAAGCAAAAATAGCTGAATATATGAGAAACCTGCTTAGGGTAAGGATGCTATATAGTAAGTAAAAGCAGCTTAATATTTGAGAAACTCACTAGCTGCTAGATATCCTATATACTAAGTAAAAGCAGCTGAATATATAAGAAACTTGCTAGCTAGGTGCTATCCTATATACCAAGGAAAAATAGCTGAATATATAAGAAACTCACTTAAGGCCAAGATCCTATATACAAAGTAAAAATAGATAAATATATGAGAACATGCTAGCCTGTAGACAACTTATGTACTAAGCAAAAACAGCTGAATATATAAAAAATATAGTAGCTGGCTGATATCCTATATACTAAGTAAAAATACCTAAATATATAGGAAATGTAGTTACTGGTAGAGTTGTTAATTCAGAGTAATACATAAAGAACTCACTAGAGGGTGGACATTCTATATACTAAGCAAAAACAGCTGAATATATTAAAACCTCACTCAAAGCGTGGATATTATATAGCAAGCAAAAATAGCTAAATATATGAGACTATGCTAGTGGACTGACATCTCATATACCTAGCAAAAACAGCTGAATATATGAGAAACTTAGTGGTAGGTAGAGATGACAATTTAGAGTAATATATGAAGAATTTGCTGGCAGGTGGACATCTTATATACCAAGCAAAAATAGCTAAATATATAAAGAACTCAATGGCAGGTGAACATCCTATATACTAAGCAAAAATAGCTCAATATATGAGAAACGGGCTTAGGGTGTAGACCATATGTAGCAAGTAAAAACTACTGAATATAAGAGCAACTCAGTAGCTAGCCAATATTTTATATACCAAGCAAAAACAACTGAATACATAAGAAACTTAGTAGCTAGTAGAGATGACAATTCAAGGTAATATATGAATAACTCACTGGTAGGCAGACATCTTATATACAAAGTAAAAAGTACTAAAGATATGGGAAACTGGCTTAGGGTATAGACTCTATATAGTAAATAAAAATAGCTAAATATATAAGAAACTCCTTTAGGGTGAGGATACTATATAGTAAGCAAAACAGCTAAATATATAAGAAATTTACTTAGGGTAAGGATACTATATAGTAATTAAAAACCACTGAATATATAAGAAACTCACTAGCTAGCTGATATCCTATATACTAAGTATAAATAGCTGAATATATAAGAACCTTGCTGGCAAGCAGAGATGATAATTCAAAGTAATATATGAAGAACTCACTAGTAGATAGACATCCTATATACCAAGTGAAAACATCTGAATATATGAGAAACTAGCTTAGGGCATAGACGCTATATCATAAGTAAAAACAGTTGAAGACATAAGAAACTCACTTAGGGTGAAGATGCTATATAGTAAGTAAAAAGAGCTAAATATATGAGAAACTCGCTTAAGGTGAGGATGCTATATAGCAAGCAAAAATAGCTCAATATATAAGAAACTTGCTAGCTACTAGATATCCTATATACCTAGCAAAAGCAGCTAAATATATAAGAAACTCTTTAGCTGGCTGCTATCCTATATACTAAGGAAAATAGCTGAATATATAAAAAACTAGCTTAGGGTACAGACCCTATATAGCAAGTAAAAATAGCTGCCTCTATAAGAAACTCGGTAGCTGGTAGAGATGCCAATTCAGAGTAATATATAAACAACTTGCTAGTAAGCCAACATCTAATATGCCAACCAAAAATAGTTGAATATATATAAAACTTTCTTAAGATGAACATCCTATATATCAAGTGAAAACAGCTAAATATATTAGAAATGGGCTTAGGGCATAGACTCTATATAGCAAGCAAAAATAGTTAAATATATGAGAAACCTACTTGAGGTGAAGATACTATATAGCAAGCAAAAATAGTTCAAGATATAAGAAACTCACTTAGGGCCAGGGTATTATAGAGTAAATAAAAACTATTGAATATATGAAAAAATCACTAATGAATAGAGATAACAATTGAGGGTAATATATGAAGAACTCACTAGCAGGTAGACATTCTATGTACGAAGTAAAAACAACTGAATATATGAGAAACTAGCTTAGGGTACAGACCCTATATAGTAAGCAAAAATAGCTAGATATGAGAAACTCACTAGGTGGCTGACATTCTATATCCTAAATAAAAACAGTTGAATATATGAGAAACTCACTCAGGGCCAGAATACTATATAGCAAGTAAAAACAGCTAAATATATGAAAAACTTACTTAAGGCAAGGATCTTATATACCAAGCAAAAACAGCTGAATATATAAGAAACTCACTTAGGATAGATATCCTATAGACCAAGTAAAAACTCCTGAATATATCAGAAACCTACTAAAGACAAGGATATTATATAGGAAGCAAAGACTGTAATGAATACTACTAGGCAGTATTCGTTTAGTACCGTTTCTACAATCTATATCTGTAAGTATAGATATTTGTGTATTTCAGTTCTACTGAGGTATGACCTTAGAAGGGTAGGGAGATTACTATATAGGACGTTTCCAAAGAGAACAGTAATTAACTGGTATAATCTATCTTATATAATTTGTGCTATCTAAGCTATATGATCTTGATATAATCGGTATATAGGCTTACTTGCTGCTATGTACTACTTACTTGTTCTCTCTCTAATAGATTCCAGAGGGAATCTAGTACCTATTTATACTCCTCTAAGATCTAATAACTAAGGAAATAAATACAATAAAGGGTAGCACACTAGAATGTGGTATGCTGTAGAAAAGAGGTCATGTGGTTATAGTAATAAGTTACACAGCTGGAATAAAGGTTATGTAGCCATAGTAGTGAATTATATATTCAAAACTAAAGGTCATGCAGCCATACTAAGGGTGTGCTTATATAGCAAGTTCCATAGAATTTGCCATGGTAAATTTCATATACTATGAATGCTTATAAAGTAGTAGGAAATGGTAGAAAGTCAGTCTTTCAACCAAGAGGCTTAGTTATATAATATAGTAGTAATATAGGAAATACAAAAGTATATAAGCAATTATATAAGCAATGAAATATTCTCTATTACACTTATCCATATAGAAGGATTTCCTGCCCTTACTTCTCTGATTCTGCTAAATTGATTTCTATATGTTCTAAAATTCGATGTATTGTTAATATATTTGCATTAATATAAATATCCTTAGTAGTTTCTTCACTCATAATTCAATCTCATTCTTATTAAATGAGAGCTCTAGTTTCGTCTCTAGTTCGTGGTCCTTGTTTTCCTCAAGTTTTTCATCATCTCTTAAATGTATTTCCTACACTTCCAGTTGTCCAGAAATCTTGGAGAAATTCAGTAGTGATATCCTTGTGGTTTACTCAGGAATTATATTTAGGAGAGTATCCTAGCCATCTAACCTTATATTGTCTTTCTCTAGTTCGGGGAGCTGTTCTAAATTCTAATACCTTTTCAACTTCATAATGATCATCTTGAATTGGTCCTAGTTCTTGGATTTGTTTATAAGAGAACTAAGTAGAATTGTTTTTATAATATAGTTTGAGTTTACTAACATGAAAAATATTATATATGAGTTGTAAGTTGGGTTGGCTGGACAGGTCTAGGCTATAATTATTGCGTTTCCAATTACTAGAAATAATGGGACATGGGCCTAGTTATCTTGGTTTGAGTTTAGATAAGATATTGGATATATTGATATTTTCTGAAGAAAGTATGACTTGTTGTTCGACTGAAAATTTGGTTGTATTGGGTAGTCATTTGTTCACTTGAAATGCTTAAGTCTTTTTGGCATCATAAAGTTTTTTAGACATTACCTTATGATATTCATTTACTAGTATATATGTATTAATAGGGTATACAAGTATTAATATACCAAGGTGTGCATTAAATCCAAACAGCATAGAATAAGAGCTATTCTATCTAGTGGCATTATACCTAGAGTTAGGTTTTAACTATATCTCTAGTAGTTTCTATAGCCAATCAAATCCTTCAATTTTATAGACTTTTGCTACTTGGAGAATTTCTTTGTTCACAATTTTCGATTGTCTATCTACATGTGGATGATATGTGGTAGACAGTTCCAACTTGATTCCTTTATTCCTAGCCCAATCTTGAAAATGCAATAATATAAAAAGAGTATCTCCATCAAAAGCAATACAAAAAGGATATCCCATAGTTGGGACTACATGAGTATCAAAGGTAGCAGTATATTGTTCTGCAATGAAATTATCTAAGACAGAAATAAGAAACTTGAATCCTGATTATCTATCGATAATTGTCCAAAGTTATGAAATACAAACAACATAATCTTCTTTAACAGGAATATTTAGGTACAAAATTGAATACTTACTAAAAACAGGTACTAACTTAAGAAAATCCATTGATATATCTGTCTATAAGCTTTTTAGTACATATAATAGACTTACAAGTCCAAGTGGCACGTTGTTAGAATACTTTATTCATTAACAAGTATTACTACTTCTAATGTAGTCCTTAGTTGGTTCTGCAAAGGACTGGTAATTATATTGGTCAATAAGATATTTCATTGTTTTTTCAATACTACTATAAGTAGTTGCTTCATATATATCTTTAATAACCAATTCAAGATAGTTCTTACCTTCAATATTAAAAGTAGAGGGCAAAACTAATTTCTATTGTCCTTGTCAGTTTTTGACATACAAAAATCTGTCTTTTCTTCTATGATCCTCATAGCGGACAAAGGTATCATAATAGTTCTTCCAGATAGGATATACTCTCATACACATCTGGTATGTAGCTTTCATTCCTATACCTTGATCTAGCTAATGGGTAATGAAATAGTCCTTATAGTCTGCCTATCCGTCACTGATATATTTCTCTTCAAGGAGCTTATTGAGGGTCAGTTCAATCCTTTGGTTGAAGTCATTAATAGTAGGTTTCTTCTCCATACAAGTAGAAGCATTATATCCTAAAAACTTACAGAAATTACAATGCTATCTAGGGGTTTTGGTATATTAAATAAAGGAGGGTTCAGGGTCTTTGTTAATGGCTACTTACTTTTAAGAATGAGTAGTAATAGCAGTGGTGTTGATTGGAGGGTTCAGGGTCTTTGTTAATGGCTACTTACTTTTAAGAATGAGTAGTAATGGCGGTGGTATTGATTGGAGTCACGTTACTGCTGCTAGTAGTTGTAGCTGGCTATTGAGATGTATTCCATAGGTATTAAAAGGCAACAGGAGTATCTTTAATCTCCTGTTCCATTTGTTGAGTACTCATCTATTCGGTAGGCTTACTGAACTAAATGCCATATTAGAGAGTTGGGTGTATTGGCTTGTTCCATTATTTTGCCTATTCTTTAATTTTATAGATAGCTTCTTGGTAGCTGAGAGGTTGTGGAGGTAGATATCCTAGTGTTTATTATACTGGTGCTAGTTCCTTATAAGAGTTATTTACAGCTAAGAGGTGCTTAATATGACTCTTATAAAATTCCTTCTCCTTCTCAAGAACTAAGGCTAATAGGTTACAATTTATACTACTATGTCTATGGTAGTTGCAGATTACATATATCTCATTGATGAACATGTAGTTGTTCATGGCGTAGTAGCTGCCATGAGTAAGACAGTAAAAGTCTTGACAAAAGGACCAGTACATCCTCTTATATTATTGCCAATTGCTATGAGCTAGGTTAATAGCAATTTCTTTTACTTCTTCTGAAGCAAGGACATTTTGTTGTGTATTTTCAGAAGAGAGAGGCCTATATCTCAGTCCAAGAACTGTTAAAGATTTGTTCTTGTTTATATTAGGTACTTGGTCATACCCAGTAAAAACCTCTTCTGGTATAGTAGATAGAGTCTTATTGTCTGAGGACTCTTCTTCTATGATTATGTCATATTCACTGTCCTCATCCTAGATGCCTTCAAAGTATGGACAGAAGATATGGTATCCAAGTTCTTCGGCTCATCTATAATATTTATTAAGGTCACAGTCGACATGCTTAAAATTGATAGCTCCATGAGAAACCATTTCGTTCTGAGTACAGGTTTTTAGTAAGTAGAAAGTTCTTAAAGCATTGGTAGAGATATTGCAGTTTTAGGTATGATTAGGAGGATCAATGCTGTTGGAAATATAGTCATCTTTGGTAGTGGGAGTATCGAGGTATTTATACTTTCTTGATAGAGTATCTGCTATCAAATTTTCCTTTCCTATAGTATACTAAATATCTGTATCAAATTCCATTAGATAATCTTGCCAGCATCTTAATTTCTGACTTGTTGGTGTTTAAGTATGGAAGGTTACTAATAGTTTATGGTCAGTAAAGATAGTGAACTTATGACCTCTTAATTGTGCTTCAAAAAATTTTAATGAGTCAATAATTGCCAATAATTCTTTTTGGAAGGTAGAATAATTGAGTTGTGCTAGATTAAATTTTCTTAAGTAGAAGCATAATAGTCTGATATATGTTAGCGGTCCTTGACCTATTTACATCCTACTCCTATATTACTAGTATTACAGACTAAATATTTGGGTTTAGTAGACTCATCATTTTAGGGTTTTAAAACATGTGTGGAATTTATAAGTTCCTTTAGTTTTTCAAGTGGTATATTATGAGTATCTGTCTATTCCTATTTCTTTGTTTCTCCTTGCAGTTCCGATAGGGTACTTGCATATGATGCCAAGTCGGAAATGAATCTGCTGAGATAATTAATAATTCCAAGGAATCCTTTGAGGTCCTTTTTCTAAGTAGGAGTTAGAAATGTTAATATAGTAGTTCTCTTCTTTGGATCTACATACAATCCATTTGATGTCAAAACGTATCCTAGGATTTCCAATCTTATAGTGAAAAACTGGTATTTGCTTTCTTTGAGATAGAATTTCTCATCCTACAAATGTTAAAGTACTTTTTTTAATGAATTTACATGTTTCTTATACATTTTGGAAAAAATAATAATATCATCAATATAGATGATTAAATCCTTATAGACCATATCTTTAAAAATTTCATATATAATGTAAACCATGATAGCTAGTGTATTATAATTCTCTTATTTTATAACTCTACTCTTAGAATATCCTAGGTAATATAGTAAGGTAGAGTATTGTTCTGATTTCTTATTGTTTTTGATATTAAAGAATCTGTCAGCTAAATTAAGCTTAGTTCAAATGGGATTCTCAGCTACTAGTTCAATAGCTTCATTAATATCTGGTGGTGGGGTATGGCCTGGTTTAACAGCTACATTGCAGTCTTGATAGTCATTAACATGTCTAGCTTTTTCCAGTTTGTCTCATTTAGGAATAGTGAACATGACTACAGTATTTGTATTATTTTCTACCCTATATATACGACCTGATGCTTCTTCCTCAATTAATTTGTCATAGATTTATTGTCTAAATCAATATCCTAAGAGTTACTATTTTAATATCCAAGTAGCTCTGAGTTTTGGTTTGATAAAGTGATTAATTTTTCTAAGTGGCAGCAATTTCTATAGAATTATCTTTAGAAATAATAAGGGAAACTCCATTACAGGGTTGAATTGTTTCTGTATAGTAGAAACAGCTGTTACGAGTTCTCTGTCTAAATCAGTATCTTCTATATTACTGATAATTTCCCAATTATCTGGTTCACTATAATATATAACTGATTTACAGCTGACCTAAGTTTATACTGATCTTATACCATTCACTGTGGTTCTAGATCCTTTCCATATATAAAGCTAGAATCTAGGAATATTTTCTAGTTAGATAGTAACTGGTTCCTAATAGACTGAGATTATTACTTTTACGTTGCTGAGAGTGGGTTCCTCTAAAATTATATCCCATCTAGTTAAATGAGCTACATAGAATATTCATTCTTCTATATTACCTATTCAATCTAGTTTGGTAGTACAGGCTTTGTCTATCATTCCTTTTGAGCCTTTAATTGCTGTACTTAATGATTTCTTTTTAATACTTCTAGTTAGTATTTTATATAAACATATAAATTAAGAATTAATTAAGTCTCTTCCCTTTATTTGGAGATCAATTAAAGCTAGTGCAGGGTGTTCGTTATCTTTAATAAATACTTTGCTAAAATCTAGTACCTGTCCTGATAAAGGTTATTCCTAGATTTTATCCTTATTGGTTTGCTTCTTAGTAGCTATCGGCATAGCTATATCCTGTGCGGCTCTATGCATGAGTACCTTATTTTATCATTTCCTACAGTCTTTATAGAAGTGTCTAGGGTTCCAACATTATAGATATTTTTTGTCTCTAATTAATTGCATCTTCATCTTCTGATCTAATTTTTTTATAATGGTGTCCCGATTTGAGTCCTTCCGTTTTTCTGTATTGGGTTTACTACTGGGATTGCTATTAGAATTAAATCCTGTTTTTTGTCATTGATTCTGGTCTCTGCATGGACTATGACTCTGATTTTCATTTCAAGAGTATTGTCGTTGGAATGTATTTGGTGTGGATAGTAGGGCAATATCCTCTTTTGAAGCTTCATATGACTCCGCTTGATATATGAGCTAATTATATGACCATTTTTCTTTAATTAAAGGAATTAATATTGCCGATATGTATAGTGGTAGGTGATTAAGAAACCTTTTTCTTTTTACTTCCTGCGATATTGACTATTTACTATTCTTGTCAATTAATTTGATTTGTATTTCATTAAGCTAATTGCCAAACTATTTAATCCCCATATGATATCTGTCCTTATATAGTGTGGCTGTCTCCCATTGTTTCCATAAAATATCTTTGCTAGTGGAGGGTATCAAAAAATCCCTTAGTACTAGCATGAAGCTAAAGAATTTTATATCCTTCTCTTTCTTTCTTAGGAATTGTTTATAAGTAGTAAGTGTGCTTCCTTCCATTCTAAATCCAACAATTTCCAAAGCTAAAGCACCTTCTAAATCTCTCCCTTTGATAACTAATTAACATTGTATTGCTATAGCCCCAAAGTCAAAATATTGTGAGTCTTACTATTTTTTATCTTCTCCTTTGATTTTTTTGGTAGATCAATCTTTATCCCTTTTAAAAGGTTTGTTGCCTTGTAGTTACCTGTTGTAACTATTCCTGTAGTAGATTTCCATTATTAGTATTCAACTAATTTTTCTCATTGGAGCTTTCTAACTAAAGGTTAACTAGCAACTGATAATGCTCTATTAGAGTCTGAGCTATTATCTCTACTGTTATTAGGATCTCATCCTCCTCCTTAAGATTTCTATTTTTGTAGATCTGGTCCTATATTCAAATCATCATCGTCTTCTGGTAGTTGTATATTTTCTGGTAGTTGGTCTTTATCATTGGGTTCTTTGGCTGACCTAATCCTCTTTTCTGGTGTCTTAGGTGCTCGACCTTTACCTTTCAATTGAT
The DNA here is from genome assembly GCA_015179025.1 of Terfezia claveryi. Classification (NCBI taxonomy): domain Eukaryota; kingdom Fungi; phylum Ascomycota; class Pezizomycetes; order Pezizales; family Pezizaceae; genus Terfezia; species Terfezia claveryi. Next base: position 41,968 of record WHUX01000158.1, on the reverse strand, counting down.
GTTTCAGTGTTCTCAGGAACGCTCCTAGAAGTTCTCTGCTAGGATTGAAAAAATCCTCTACAGTATATACTGATTCTTCTAAATGAGTACTACTTATTATAAATACGATTATTTTTTCCCAGTTATTTATTACCTAATTCAGTTTCCTTAAAAGAGAAACAAGAGGCTTCTTTAATTCCTTACTTAAAAATGCATTCATTTCTAAGTCCTTTTCCTTGAATAGGTACAGGGTTAGCTATAAATAGTGTTTCACTATGGCTTCCATTAAAAGTCGAGTATTATCAGGATAATACTATTGGGCATGTCCCATTAAGTAAGTATATTTCAAAATCTCCTCAATTGTTGAAAAATGTCTATCCTAAAATTCTGCAGATGTGAGAGACAATACTATACTAAAATATAGTTTGCTTCTTATTCCCTCTGGTTCTCCTATTTCTATATCCATAGGCAGATTTATTTCCCCTTCTATATTAGGAACTATAAATCTTGATTTTCTGGAAGTATCTTGTACTAATTTCTTAATCTCTTTAAGTAACATAGTTAACCGCCTCTACCTCTCAGTCTTCTTACTAAGTTCAGAGACTATTAATGTCTGATTTCATTATCTGTCTACAACTAAATGGAGCTAGTTATATGATACAATCATTGAGTTGCTTTTTCTCTTTAGCACCTTACTATGCTAATGGTGTGGTGGCTAATAATCCTTTTCATCTTCATTCAACTGATAGTTCAGTTAGCTCAGTGAGTTACTCGATTAGTGAGGTAGGATGTCAGGATCCTAATGTGTCTTATAGTCCTAGTTTTTCTTCATCTACTAGGTAAGAATCTAGTTCTAGTTCTTCCGACAAGAGTGTTACTTTTTCTGATTGGTATATTAAGGTAGACATTGGAGGTGCAGAGGTCTTGGTAGAAATATTTGGGCCTAAAGAAGGTTCTAATAAAGGTAATTCTTTTCTAGAGGAAATGGCTGTAGTAGAGGTAGCAAGATTTGAGCCTTGTGATAGTAATACTTGGTTGTTTAGACCAATTATTCCTGGGATCTAGAGGACCAGTTTTTCCATGATATACTAGTACTACAAGTACAACTGTAATAGTGATTGCTAAGAGTGCAAGATAGTTTGTTGATCTTATTGAGAAAAGTGTTGTAAATAAGGGTAGGATTATTTAATATGAGGTACTATACCCTATTAGAGCTCTACTTAGCTTGCTTTCTAAGTCTTTTATTAATGTACTGTAGTTGAGAGTCTGATACCTTAGTGTTGGATGATTTACTAGCTAGTTGAATATTGATATTGTTTTATATATGTATGTTCATGTTTATAGATATATATGTCGAATTATATATACTTGTTTAAGTGTAATAAAGTATCCAAAGGTTGATCAGGCCTTGGATTTAAAGTAAAGATTAGGTAAGTAAGTTAAAAAAAATGTAATGAATGCTACTAGATAGTATTTATTCAGTACCATTTATACAATCTATATCTGTAGGTATGGATATTTGTGTATTTTAGTTCTGCTGAGATATGACATCAGAAGGGTAGGGAGATTACTATGTGGAACATTTCTAAAGGAAACAGGAATTAACTAGTGTAATATATCTTATATGATTTATACTATTTATACTATATGATCTTGATCTTATCAGTATATAGGCTTGCTTACTACTGTGTGCTGCTTGCTTGTTCTCTCTCTGATGGATTCCAGAAGGAATCCAGCACCTATTTGTACTCCTCTGAGATTTGATAACTAAGGAAATAAATACAATAAAGGGTGGTACACTAAGAGGTAGTATGCTATACAAAAGATATCATATAGTCATAGTAATGAGTCATATGGCTGGAATAAAGGTCATGTGGCCATAGTAGTGACTTACACATTTAAAAATAAAGGTCATGCGGCCATACTAAGAGTGTACTCATATGGCAAGTTCCATGGAATTTTCCATGGCAAATTCCATATGCTATGGATACTTATAATATAGTAAGAAATGGTAGAAGGCTAGTCCTTCAACCGAGAGGCTTAGTTACATAATATAGTAGTAATATAGGAAATACAAAAGTATATAAGTAATTATATAATCAATAAAACGTTTTCCATTACAAAGACAGCTAAATATATAAGAAACTCACTTAAGGTAAGGGTCCTATATACTGAGCAAAAACAGCTGAATACATAAAAAACTCGCTTAGAGCAAATATCCTATGTACTAAGTAAAAACTCCTGAATATATGAGAAACTTGCTTAAAGCAGATGTCCTATATACTAAGTAAAAACTCCTGAATATATAAGAAATCTACTAATATCAGAAAGATTTTAGCTTGTATTGTGTGTATGCTATACATATAATGCCAGTTTTCAAAACTGCACATTACCACATGATCTCTTGCTTGTAATGCTATTATCATGACACTCTTGTTTACAACTCATTTTTACTTCATACTTGCTAGATTTGCAATCAGCCACTTTGTACCCACCTACCAACGTTGCTCACCTTTCTCCTAACTTCAGTAATATTACTCATTATTCTCTACTTATCCTATCATTATCAATGCTTGCTTGATACTTTCTAAGTACGCTACTGAGTGCTCTCTCTCCTAATGTTACTTCATATGATTCTTTTACTACTATTGTTTGTATCTACTTATTTGCCTTTGTAATGTCTGTTCTTCCAACTTCCATGGTGACAATATAATTCAATCTCTGTTACTATTCATATATAATACTCCCTTACTTATAACTTGCTATTGCATGTTTTTTACCCTTATTGGATACGAATCAGGTGCTTCTGTTTGCAATGCATACTCTATTATTTGTCTCCTTCCATATCACATCTATGATATAGGTATGTTTCTAGGCTGCTCATATTTACCTGTAACTTGCTGTCATATGTTCCTCACTCTTATTGGATATAATAGAGGCACTTCTATTTGCAACACATACTCTATTGTTTGTCTCCTTCCATGTCACAATCATGATGTAAGTATGTTGGTAGGCTGCCCTCCCTTGCTTGTTAATTGCTATCGTACTCCAGCTATATTAGATAGTATATAGGTGCTTCTGTTTTTAACAAGTATATAATTGTTTCTTCTTTTCCAAATCACTATAATATAGGTAGATATTTATACGAAAGATTAAATTTCTGCATTAAACCACTCTATCAGATACTTCTTACCCTAAATTCATTCTCACCAATAAAATTAATATGAATTACAATTATGTAGCCAATGTATATAGGAAAAATAAATCATCAATCCATACTATTAAACCAAACTATCTAAGAAATACAATCACTCAAAACATAGAGATAAGAGAATAGAATAATAAAGAACAGAGTAGAAAAAACAATTACTCAAGAAACGGAGATAAGTCAATTAAAAAACAAGAAAATAAAGTAGAAAATATATCCCAACTAGTAAGATAAGCCTCTAAACTTTTACCATCCTTTACTCAGCCTATATTAGACCCTCTAAAGTCTATTTTAACTAAGTTTCTAGAAGGCTAGCTGCGATTCCTAATAGTTTTCATCGTTCTTGACTTTTATAGGTTCATCTATGTCAGTTTGGCTCCCCTTGCATTAACTACCTCCTTTTTTATAGATGTTCTCAATAACCTCTTCCGTACTTATAGCACTCTTCCTTTTGATTTCTTTATCCATAGCATCCGATCCTGCTATGTTTTGTACTACCATGGTATTCTTTAACTCCTCCTATAGTTCAGAGATATATGATTCCCCTTTCACTACTGCATTATGAAGGCACTTCGTTCCTAACGGAAGAATATGCACTGAAGGACCAGGTGAGAGCTTCAATAGTATTGCTAACTTAGAAAAGAAGAAAAGATAGAGAGATCACAAAAGTAGAATCATATATCACAAAATCACTCTTATTACCGCCTTTGAGTTTTTCTATAAAAAATACTATAACGACTGTATCCTTCTGCTTTCGGTCACAATAATATCATTATCAACCAACAAGACTAACTTCTGTGTAATTCTGCCTCGAACTAACTATTATACTGACACCCATCTCTTTTGACACCCAAACAAGCTTGTTCGACTGTCATTTCTTCACCTTTCCCTTATTCAACATCTAAACAACTCTGTTCGACTGTCAAATCTCTTGTTTATTCGACACCCGAACAACTCTATTCGACTGTCAAATCTTTTGCTTATTTGACACCCGAACAACTCTGTTCGACTGTCAAATCTCTTGCTTATTCGATACTCGAACAACTCTGTTCGACTGTCAAATCTTCACCTTATTTGACACCTGAACAACTCTGTTCGACTGTCAAATTTCTTGCTTTTCTAGCATATCAGCCTCTTTAATTTGACACTTGAACAAAGTCTGTTCAGGTGTCAGCATTAACAAGCAAATCACCAAAAACAATGCCATTCATTTAACTAACTAAATCCCTTGACAAATGAAAACCCATAAAGTAAATAATAAAAATAAAATAATAAAAAAAACTAAAAAAACTCAAAAAATCAAACTTTTCCCTACTCTTCCTTATTCTCCATCACAGCATATGGGTCACTTACCTCCACTTTGGCTTTCTTGTCAAACCTCCCAATGTGGGTTCTCAAGTTGTCTTAATATTAGCCAATATGAGCATTCTAACCTTCTTATCATATAGTCCCCAAGTATTTTGAAGTCAATAGAATGAAGCTATAGTAGGTCAGTATTCCTACTTTTGATATTAGAATTTACACTTACTTGCTGCTATTTCGAACTTGAAGTCAATAGCCTCAATGGCTTCCCCAGTTTTTAACTCTTTCAAGTAATTCTATATTGCAGCTACCACTAAACAAATAAAGATGGGATTGATATAGTTGAAGAATTTGCTATTTCTTTTCCCTCTTATCTTAACCTGCCAAAAGAAATATTCATAGATAACTATTACAATTTGAGTATCTCAAAATCAGTAGCCTATTCTCTATTCCTAGTCCATTAGAGTCCATTACCTAATTTCAGAAATATACTAACCTCCTATTGTTCTTTCCTATAAATAAATCGATCTTTATGTAACAACCAGTCCACCTTCTTCGCTACCTCCTCTTTACTCTGATAATCTTGTCTGTATAACTGTCAGATTTTTGGGCAGTACTCATGTATGATATAAGAGCTATGCTGTAAATGTATACTCTTCAGCTAATTTTTATTATTAATCAGATGCAGCAAGGTTATGAACTACCTACCAATGCACTATAGGCCTTAGTTTGCCTCAAGTAGCTCTTTTCGTAATCTTAGGCCTATTCCCAAACTTCGTCAATTAAGTAGAGAACATCTAATACATTCTTAAATAGCTGCTTAAAAAATGTGTAGTCCATAACCCAGTTTTGGGCTATATAATACAGGTCTTGCAGCTTGTAGAGAATTGCTGCAAATAAATAAGTCTTTTTACTACTATTAACTAGTCATTTTACCTCCTCTATATTTGAATCTAAGCTATTTCCAAAGTTTCCTGCTTCTTCTTCTTACTTATACTCATTATATGATATTTCAATAATTTTTTTACCATCCTCTATTGTAGTACTCTCATTCTGCTTTTCAATTGTATCAGCTTCTGGTCAATCATAAATAAACTTTTTAATAATTCCAACTAACCTATAAGGCTTCTTGGAACTGTAGGCATTTATTACCCTCTAGCTTATATAGCTGGTCTCTAATCTTCTATCTCAGGCTACTATTGAACGTCCTACATGTTAGGTGCATTGTAGAGGGTTTTCTATAGTTAAGGGTTGGCCCAGTAAGTTTAGCCACATAATACATTAGATATAACTGATCAGTTATAGGTAGCAGTAGGTAGCAGTAATAGTAGTACATAGCAGTAATGATAGTAAGTAGACAGAAGAGAATAGTTTAGTAGAGTAAAATATTATCAGATAGCCTTTATATGCTTTTTTGCTTGAATATATGGCACTCCATTCTATATACCCACTTTTTGCACCTCTATATTGTATTGCATTGATATTTAGAATGAATCATGTGAATAGTATGAGATGATCAATCTTACTGAACCTGTTCTGGCTCTCAATTATATATTACAGACTAGTCTCGATTAAACCCTCGTTATAGACCCCCTTATCTAGTCTGGTTGGCACAAGCCTCTTGTAAAGGCCCTTATTAGACGATTGGTGACACTAATCAGATCCTTAGGCCTTACCAACTTCTTACTATCTGAACAATTTACAACTAGACTACAAGAATTACTAAATAATTATCTTTAACCATAATTTCTGGTAACCTTATTATATATATCAACCCAGACTAACCTCTTTAGCTCTACAAAGTAGCTCTATCTAAGCCATTATCAGGACCTTAGGGCATGTGTAACCTATTTATAAGACTAAAATATATTCATTCTGTACTATGAACCTTAAAATAAGCTATACATGCATCTTATACCTATGCTACCAAATAGCCAATAACCAAATTAAATGTCAACTGTCTACTTCTAAATAGAATTATTGTCAACATTGTTATCCCCTAAGGAATTATTTTCCAATTCAGGCTTTGCCTCTAGCTGCTCCTCTTTTACTTCTAGCTCTCCTTCTACCTCTGCCTCTATCTTTTCATCTGCCTCTACCTTTAGCTTTATATCTACCTTTACCTCTTACTCTTCTCTATAAGAGTAAAACTACTTATTAAACTCCCTCTCCTAAGGTAGGCTTCTGAATGTGGCTATTACAAGCCCTTCTGTAGCTTTCTCATCATTGGAATGCTTAAATACCCTGGCTGCTGTATGTACTAGAGCATATATCCTCACATAAGACTTTTTATGCTATATATTTTACTACTTAAGCTAGCTGAAGCCATCTTTATAGTTCAAATCTAGGATTTCGTTCTTGTTGGGTCCCATAAATACCTAGTAATATCTCTTATATTCTACAAGCTGTCCTTTAAACTAATCCATCTTCTTCTGGCATCTAGCTTTTGTATACTTAAAGTCATAATCAGTCTAGGGCCAAACCTTTGGCTTTTTTCTCCTAAACTTAATTAAGTATAGCTCATTTTCAGAATTAGACGATATAGAGTCATAGGAGTCTACTATTGAAAATAATTATTTCCTTTCAATATAGTTAAGTATTTCTATACAATACATTGTTCTTTTTCATGATTACTTCCATATTATGCTAATATGCAATATGGACACATTCTACCTAATTAAAGACTTATATATTATTTCTTTTTCATGTGTTTACATATCATTTATATATTCCTATTATCTTTACTTACTTTCCTAACTTAGCATCTATTAGCATTACATGATACTACTTTACTACTTAGGGTTACCACTTACTTGTCTCAGTTGTCATAACTTAATGATCATCACTTATATAACTTTTTGTTATATTTATTGATTTATATTACTGTCTCAGTCACATACCTCTATGTATTTCTTTATTTATATGTGCATGATATTTTATTCTTAGATTATGTAACTTAGACTTTCTTACTAGATCTTTACCCTCAACTTGTACTATAATATATGAGCTTTCCTACTCCTGTGTCTAGTTCTATATACTTCTCGATTAGACTTAATAAGACTATATACTCTCGATATAGTTTTACTATCAGTTCTCTTGTACTTTTGCTCACCCGTATTCTCTGCTTAACAGCACTACTGTTCACTACTACTACCTCTGTAATTACTACTACAATATCTCCGCTCATAGTAACCTTTTAATAGGTTATAAGCCCAAAATAAGTCAGGACAACTCAATAACTTTCTTGCATTCACCTTCCCTCCCACATATATCTATATAATGGCATCTGGTTCAGGATCTGGTTCTGGCAGTAAAGGTAAAGCTATACCTTCTATCTTCTGACTACCGAAAGACATCAAGCATATTCCAGTCAAACTCAACAATATCAAGTTACTTACCAGCAAAGACAACTATGAAGACTGGGCTATGTAACGAGGGCTCTGGAGGTAAGGCAACCAAGAGGTATGCTGAGGCAAGGGCAAGGCTAGAGTAATATATATATAGGAACACTACATGTATGACCAGGGGAAGGCTGAGATGGGAGGTAAGAGTAAGAAATAAGAGAGGCAAAGGGCAAGGCATACGAGATACACAAAAGCAGTTACCGTATGTATCAAGGGAGGCAGCTGTACTGCAGAGTTGTTTGTATGAGACAAGGATATACACAAGGGAAATACACAAGTGCTGGGAGAAGCAAGGTCCTGTATTGGGTATACAAGATATTGGATAGGGATCCAATGACAGTACGAGGTACAGGATCTATATATACATAACTCTGTTAGAGTATGGGAGAAATAAGCTTTCTAAGATCCCTATCTCGAAAGCTAAGCAAGGTAATGATAACAATAACCCATCTCCTGTATCACAGGTAATGCCGAGTACAACAATAATGATGATCTATCACCTGCGATCACAGGTAATGATAAAGACAACAATAACAATAACCTATCACCTGCGTTACAGGTAATGCCAAGGGCAACAATAAGGATAACCCATTACCTGCGATTGTAGGTAATAATAAAGACAACAATGACAATAACCCATCACCTGCGATCATAAGTAATGGCAAGGACAACTGAGTACATAGTTATAATAGGCTAATACTGTCCAAATAATTATAAGAGGTATAGGTTGTAAAGAACTCATTATTAAAGGACTTAAACCTTTGACAGATGTGATACAAAAAGAGAAAAAACTCTTTACAGCTATAGAAAATCTAGCTATCCTCATGCTAATACAGGTTATCAGTAAACCTATACTAAAGGTCATCTCTAAGTTTGATTCACCATATGAAATCTAGACTTATCTTAAAGACCAGTATTACTATGATACTCCATTCTCTTTTATATATCAACTATATATACTCTTCAGCTTAGCTGCAACCTACACTTCTACTACCTCCTTCTCTGATTTCATTGAGTAATATGAGACTAAGTAGTCTCAACTTTACTCTCTCACTGGCTCATCAGATAAATATCGTAAATCTCTCTATACTTTCTTTGACAAGGATGAAGCCAAAAGGGATATCCTCCTCTCCTTCCTTATTGAGCATCACTCTAATATAGTTAACAATCTCCCAACCAAGTCCGACCTTACCTATGCTAATACAAAACTACGTCTTCTTTTTATTGGTTCTGAAATCTAAAAATAGAATACTGCTCTTTCTGCCTCGTTCAAGAAGAAAGGTAACCCTCAACAGCAGCAATCACAACAACAGAAAAAAGACTCCGATATGGAATGCATCTATTGTAAGAAGCATCAACTCGGTAAATATACTAGTCACATATGGTATAAATGCCAAAAGTTAAAGAAGTCAAATGAAGATAAGAAGAACAATAAAAAGAAAGAAGACAAGAAAGAACAGGTACTTATTGTTGGCAGCTCTGGTAGTTCCAAAGATGAGGCTCTTAGTGTTAGTAACCTATCACGAAAAACTATCTGGAAACTCGATACAGCATATAGTACTTATATGACTAACAATATAGAACACTTCGAGAACTCTTCAGAGGATAGTAGAACTGTAGAAGGAGCTGGTAATAATCTCCTTAAAGCTGAAGGAAAAGGGACAGTTCTTCTTAACTGTCTACTCCCTAATGGCTCTACTTCTACTGTTCGTCTTATCAATATTCAATATATTCCTTCTCTTGGTCACTCACTGTTTTCTTAGAATACTATTTGATCTCATCTTTCCACTTTCTCTACAAACTCTAGGTTTTATATTACGAAGAAAGGCAATGATTCTGTGTTATTTATAGTAGAATTTGTTAGAAGTCTCCTGTTTATTATTGAGTCAAATGAAAAAGCATTGGTCTCCTCTTCTCAAAAAATAATTGATTACTGGCATCAGTCATTCAGTCATTAAGCTATTACTATCCTCAAGCATAAAGAACTCTACTCTGATGGTGATATTCTCTCAACACCCCCTGATAATTATTATTACGAGCCATACATACTCACCAAATCTACTCACTCTGTCTCTAAGTCTTCAATGTCTTATACCTCTAACATTCTTGAACTTATTCATTCAGATCTTAGTAGTAAACTCCTCACACCCTCTTTTGGTAGAGCAAGCTACTTTATTACACATATTAATAACTATTCTCGTACTTCTTAGGTCTACTTCCTTAAACAGAAATCTGACTCAACTAAATCAATCCAAGTCTTTGTTATCTTAGTTGAAAAGCAAACATTATACTATGTTAAAGGGTTCCATACTGATAATGGTGGACAGTATATTAATAAAGATCTTGAACAGTGCTTTAAGTCAAAAGGTATCGTGCATAAACTTATGCCCCCTTACTCTCATGAATCTAATGGTATAGCTAAACGCTTCAATTGAATAATACAGAATATAATAAGGGCTATGTTAATGAATATGAATAAAAGATTCTGGGCTAAAGTATACTCAACTTCAACCTATCTCCGAAATTAGTTACCTTATAGTGCTGTCAAAGGGAAGACTCCCTATGAGGTCTTCATGGCAATAAACCTACCATCTCTCACCTTCAACCCTTCAGTAAGGAATATTATATACATATACCTGAGGAATGATGACTTGCTGGCACTAAACTCCTACCATGAGCTGAAAAAGGTATATTCATTGGTTATACTAATAGCACAGCTATTTATAAGGTCCATGTACCTTCTAGAAAGCATATATATACAGTTCGAGTACAAGATATCTCTTTTAGACTGAGTACAAATCCAGAAGGGGTACTTCCATCTATATCTAACTCGACTAATTCATCATAGTTATAAACTATAAATACTGCTTCTTCTCTTGCTTCTCCACTTGAAGTAATTCTACACACTAGCTCAGAATTCCTAAACAAATATCTCTGGCAACAATAGTGTATATGAAATTCAAAACAAGTAGAAGAATAGTATTTTAAGGGATACTTGCTCTTTAATAAAGCATTGTTCCCTGGTATGACTCTTTCCCATCTGACTAAAATAATATTGGACATAATTACTTTCTCACTACCTATTCCTCCAACATCAACTGCAACATTATCTTCTTTTCCACTAGCTTTTGGACCTATATCCAAAATAACTCTACAAATTCACTTACCTCCTCCACCTCAGAATTGAGATAAATATTCACTACTTACCTTATTTCTTCAAAACTTTCTACAATCTTTGCCTAATAACTCTAATAATGGCAACTTTACCTAAATCATTAGCAGAAAAATAGTTAGACCTATAACCATCACTAAGGCAGGTCGAGCTGTTTTTAAGCCAATTAAATTTGGAACTGCACAAGCTCCCATTGTGCCTATAATCAGTACAAAGATAAGTTTGATAGTTGATCTAGATTAATCGAAAACCCCTCTAAAGTCTTTGATCTGAATAATGAAGAAGATAAAGTATTGATCGCTTTAGTCTTATAATATGGTGATAAACCTCGAACATTTAAACAGGCTGTTAATTCACCTAATATAGAAAAATAGAGAAAGGCTATGAACAATGAGTTGGAAGCTATAAAGGATTAAGATGTTTGAAAAGTAGTTCTGACACTATGAGATAGGAATATTATTGGAAGCAAGTAAGTATTTAAGATTAAGTGAGATGCTAATAGGAATATCGATCAGTACAAGGCTCATCTAGTTGCTCAAGATTCCTCTCAATAACCCAGCATAGACTTTGATGAAATTTTTTCTCCTGTTGTCTAATATAACTCTCTTCACCTCCTTATCACTTTATCTACCCACTTCCAATAGGAACCTCAATAAATGGATATCAAAGTAGCCTTCTTTTACAGCTCTTTGAATGAAATTATTTACATACAACTCCTGGAAGGTACCTAGATTGACGGCATGTATACTAAACTTAACCGATCTATTTATGGATTAAAGCAGTCTCCTCATTAGTGGTATGGACAATTAACATCTTTCCTTCTAATAATAGGTTTCTCTGCATCTGCCTTTGACTCCTATGTCTTTATCCATAAGTCTGGCATAATTATACTTGCCCCTTATATCAATAATATTACTTTATTAGGATACAAAGACTTAGCCATTATGAAGTCTACCAAATCGTTACTCAAACAAGAGTTTAAGTTAACTGATATAAGTAACTTACATTGGCTTCTAGGAATTCGAATTAAGTACTCTAAGCATAGTATCATACTATCCCAATCCTCCTATATTAACAAAATCCTCGAACGTTTCAGTATGATAGACTGCAACCCCATCACTCTTCCTCTTGACTCGAACTATACTCTTTGACAATACATAGATGAAGATAAGGTTACTGACATCTTCCTCTATCAACAAATTCTGGGATCACTCATATATGCAGTTATTAGAATATGTCCTTACTTGGCTTACTCTGTAACTGTTCTCTCACAATTTTCTTATAAACTATTGAAGGATCACTTTAGAGTAGTTAAATAAGTCTCATGCTACCTTAAGAGTACTCATGACCTTACCTTGACTTACAAACTTGGACAACCTCTATCACTCAAAGGGTTTACTGATTCAGATTTTGCTGGATATCATGACACTTGATGGTTAATCTTAGAATATATCTTTAAGCTCACCTTTTGTACTATCTGCTGGAGATCATAAAAACAAAAATATATGATAACCTCCACTATTGAAGTAGAATATACTGCTGGTTCTACTGCTGCTAAACAATAAATTTGGCTTTAGAATGCACTAAGTAAGCTTTTTATTAAAAATATTCCTTCTGCCATCTCTTATAACAATAATGACTCTATTGACCTATCTCATAATCCTCAAATCTCCAATAAGTTAAAGCATATTGATGTTACTTACTACTTCATCTGTGAACTTGTGAACTCTAGCACTATCATACTATTGCACATTCTTAGTGAATACAATCCAGCAGACATATGTTCAAAGGCCTTTCCTAGTCTATGGTTCTTCTATCTTAAAGCATTAATTATAGGATAACAAGTGAGAAGGAGTATTGAAAATAATTATTTCCTTTCAATATAGTTAAGTATTTCTATACAATATATTGTTCTTTCTTATGATTGCTTCTACATCATGCTAATACCCAATATAGATACTTTCTACCTGATTAAAGACTTCTATATTATTTTTTTCACATGTATTTATATGTCATTTATATATTCCTAGTATCTTTGCTTACTTTCCTAACTTAGTATCTATCATCGTTATATGATGCTACTTTATTACTTAAGGTTCCTACTTACTTGTCTCAATGGTTATGACTTAATGATCATCTCTTCTATGACTCTCTGTTATATTCATTGACTTATATTACTATCTCAGTTGTACACCTCTATATATTTTTTTATTCACATATGTAAGATATACCATTCTTAGATTATATAACTTAGACTTTCTTACTAGATCTTTACTCTCAACCTATACTATTATATATGAGCTTTCCTACTCCTGTATGTAGTTCTATATACTTCTCAATTAGACTCAATAAGACTGTCTGCTCTCGACTTAGTTCTACTATCAGCTCTCTTGTACTTCTGCTAGCTTGTACTCTCTACTTAACAGCACTACTACCCACTACTACTACCTCTGTAATTACTACCATGATACCTCCACTCATAATAACCTTTTAATATCTACCTGCATATTAAACTCATTATCCTAAAAATAGGGCTGATTATCAAGTCCAGGGCTTTGATTGGCTTTGTTGACCCTGGAAAGTTACACCTAAAATAGCAGTAGCTTATATGTATTAACTGTCACTATTAGAAAATTGACCAAATTATTGTCTATTATCATATGTTCTATGTCATCTGTTGCTGTGCCATTCAATGGTGGCTTTATTAGTGCACTATAGTTTACTCTTACTGTTCAATAGTTAGGGATCTGGAAATAGATCTCTTCAATTAATTCGGCCATTATGACTTTCTTTAAAGCTATGAGTTACTTATTTTAGGTATTAGCCCTGTAGTAGTCTCTATTAAGGGGATTGATATATCTATTGTTAGTCAGGTCTATAATAATACATCACGAAAGATTTTTCCTCATCTCAACACCCCTCTAGGCCTCCTGACGGACTATACCAACTCCTTGGATGCCTGGTCACCCCATGCACTATAATGGCTACCTGTTGATGCGGGCCACGCCCTGATGTTGTACTTAGAAGGTTGGCGCCCTAGGGTTCAGTATTGTGCAACAGCGCCCTGGCACCCTATCTTGTGCATCCGCGCCCTTAAGCCCTATACTATTTCTGCCCCTAGGCGCCAATCCACACTCATCCAATGTCTAGGCGCTATAAGACCACAGTATGCCTCTGTAACGCAGGTGTGCGCCCTGGCACAACAATCCGACAGGTAACATGTCCACTCTACTTGGCGCACATGGAGAATAAGAGTAATAGCAGCCAGGCAAACGCAGCCAGGCAGAGAGGGGCAGTCAGGCAAAGGCAGCTAGGTATATGTAATACATTATATGCACTAGGTGAACTTGAGCTTCTATATATACTAATAAGCTATATTTGTACTTCTACTGAACTATTCTATCATAGATCCTACTAGGACTCTGTCCTGTATATATACCTTCCATAATCTAGCCCTTCCCAGACTTCAGCTATCTCTAAAGTAGTAACCGCCCTTGCTAATATAGTTATCCACTGCTATGAGCAACCCTTAGTAGTAGAGCAATTAGCTAGGCAGTCCCACGAAGTCTGTGAATTTGCTGGAGGGTCCACATACCTAGCTATGTCTGTGCATATTGATAGAAGATATCTTGAGAGTGCACTTACGAAGTTCTAAGAGCAATTAGCAATGCCTCTATATAGAGTCCGCTAGTTATCTGCTAAGTTCACATACCTAGTTATGTCTATGCATATTGATTGGAAATATCTTGTGAGTGCACTTACAGAGTCCTAAGAGCAATTAGCAATGCTTCCACATACCATATATTACAGGGTAGTACCTCATTACTGGGAAATGTATCAATTTATGCACTAAACTTCTAGCAGCCTGAGATCTAGTTACATGATATACAGGTGATCCAATACTTCTTCTAACAACAATAGTAGATATATGACGAGGCCTGATAGGAGTTTGAGGTAATGAGGGTACTTGCTACCTCATAGGTAGGAGGGTAGCCACTATAATAACTGACTCAATTGAGGTGTCCTTATTGAATGGAGCCTCTAGATCAGACTCCTAATCTTCTATCTCCAATCTGAACTCATTTAGTGATTCCTCAGTTGTTCTAGATCCCTCTGACTCTTCAAAGTAGACTGATACCTTGCATGATTGCATTGCTTTGCCTGTATTCTTCTGAGATAGTGGCTGAGACATGCAATATGCATAGGCCTCCCGTGCAGCTTCTTTCTTCTTCTCAGCATAATTTCTTTGTAAATAGAGCTGATAGAGTATAGTGCCATCAAGTACCATATCCTTCTCAGTTGATAGTTCTTTCCTATTAACTGGGACTGCTAATTTTTATGCTTGTTGCTACTTTCTGAATGTATTTCGTTCGAGTTGTAGGTCGGGATCAGTATTGAGAGCGAACCTCTCTAAAAAGTTGATTAACTTTGCTAATTCAACTTGATTAATTTCCTGATCCTTTTGTTGAAGTAATAGCTTGGCTTGCCTGGCATTGTGTAGCATTGCAGTAGAATTTCGAGGTGTAGGAGTTACTAGTGGTGGGGATGCCAGTTTCAATTCCTTCTCCGGATCTTAATAGGTTGGTAATTTGGTTAAAACCTTTCGGGAATTATATGGAATTAGTCCACTACTCCTCTATGCACCTAGAATATTTTCTTTTGCATATGCCTAACCTTGAGCCTTTACTAATAGTAGTAGAAAATTTCTCTTGTTGATCACTACATTACCAAAATGAGTTAGCCAATTAACCTCCTTCCTATATATCTTCTGTAGTAGTGAAAATATACCAATATTCAACAGTTGAAAGAGATGTATTATATGAAAAGGAAGACAATATGCAACAAATCAATAATCTATATAATATTCAATGAAATCAATATGAATATAAATCTCACAACCATCAAGAATAAGAAATCGGTATTAGTGTGGTGACACTAAGCGCCCTTTAGTAATATTATCGAAATGCTTCAACCTTGCAACACTTAAAAAGCTATTATTCCACCCAGTCTTGATATAAGTAAACTTCCAATCCTTGCAGATATTAATTAATGAATCCAAGTACTGATACTATTCTATATAATGTGCAACACCCTTATAAATAATAAGGGGAGAAAGAATAATACCATCTCTAGAAATAGTTTCCACCACAGTAATTAACTCCCTTGTACCATCAGTAGCCATCTTTTCAGTCATACCACATTCACGGCATTAATATATAACCTTAGCTCTATCAGATATCCCCTGTCAAAACCCCTTTTCATCTATGTTATAGGTATTGCTCTTGGTTATAGAATATTTCTTCTGTACTTGCTTAACCTTACTAAAATAATGCTGAATAACTCCTGGATTACTCTGTTTGATACACCACTTGTCAAAGTTACTACTGAGCTTAGATACTAGATTTAGATATTGATCTAGAAAGTGAGTTAAATAATTTTTGCCATGTATCTTATCAAAATATATCTCAATAGCTTTTTCTACTAAACCAAGCTCTGGATGCTTCAATAGTACAATTGCTTCCTTGATATGGTTGACTCGAGGTGGGAATCCAAACTCCTCAAATAATACTATCCACCTGACAATTGATCTCTCTTCTGCTGGCATCAATAGCTGTTAATACGTATATGCTAATTTCCATAGTTTTGCTCCTTTTAGATACCTCCATACAGTAGAATAATAAACTCCATATACTTCCACTGCATTTTGCATTAATTTAAACTGTCCTTATTGTACTCCAGTGTATATGTTCTTAATAGCTTTCTTTCGATTGGCCTCCTCTTTGGCCACCTGAAGTTGACGTTGCTTTAGCTTGCCCATCATAATAACAAACACTTTATTAGTACCAAACTCGATTATATATGGCCAGAATTCGTATACCATTAGTTCTATTACATTCTCTAAGTTGTATTTGACCAAAGATTGATTGCACTGGTGGAGATTTAGTTGATATTTACCCCACATGCATGCTTACATTTCTAAGCTAGGCATAGCACAGGGGCTGATGCATATCCCGTTGATGATGCACTACTCTATGATAGATGGTAGAGTCTACTAACTTTCTAGCAAGTTTATATACCTAGCTATGTCTATGAATATAAATAGAGAATATTTTATCGGAGTCCTAAAAGAAATTAGTATTACTTTCACATAGAGTCCCTTGTTTTTGGTGAGTTCACGTACCTAGCCATGCCTGTGTCGATGCATATAGATTGGAGATATCTTACAACTATACTTTGGGTGTCCTAATAGCAATTAGCCAGGCTTTTATATAGAGTCCACTGGTTTCTAGCAAGTTCAGTACCTAGCTATGCCTGTATCAATACATATAGATTAGAAATATCTCACAACTGCAGTTTGGGTATCCCTAAAAGTAATTAGTAATGTCTTCATATAGAGTGCACTAGTTTCTAGTGAGTTCTGTACCTAGCTATGCTTGTATCTATATACATAGATTAAGGATATATCGCAACTACAGTTTGGGCATCTCTAAGAGCAATTAGCAATGCCTTCACATAGAGTCTGCTAGTTTCTGGCAAGTTCATATACCTAGCTATATCTGTGTCTGCATACATATATTAGGAATATCTTGCAACTGTACATTGGGCATACTAAGAGTAATTAGCAATACCTTTATATAGAGTCTGCTAGTTTCTGGCAAGTTCATATATCTAGCTATATCTGTGTCTGCATACATACATTAGGAATATCTCGCAACTGTACTTTGGATATACTAAGAGCAATTAGCAATACCTTTATATAGAGTCTACTAGTTTCTGGCAAGTTTAGTACTTAGCTATACTTGTATCTGTGCATATAGATTGGGGATATCTCGTAACTGTACTTTGGGTATTCTAAGAGCAATTAGTAATACCTTCATATAGAGTCTGCTAGTTTCTGGCGAGTTCAATACCTAGCAATGCCTGTATCTATACATATAGATTGGAGATATATTGTAACTGTAGTTTGGATATCCCTAAGAGCAATAAGCAGTACCTTCATATAGAGTCTGCTAGTTTCTAGTGAGTTTATGTACCTAGCTATACCTGTATCTGTACACATAGATTGGGGATATCTCACAACTGTACTTTGGGCGTCCTAAAAGCAATTAGCTAGGCTTTCACATAGAGTCTATAAGTTGTCTAGTGAGTTCATATACCTGGCTATGTCTGCACATATAGATAGGGGATATCTCGAAAGTGCACTGGGGGAGTCCTAACCTCAGTGCTAGATGCTTGACCTTCTACTGACTGCATTATATATCATACTTGTGATAAGAGGAGGTACATATACTCTCATGTTCTGTTGGTTTATACAGCCCTAGAAATATGTGTCAGTTGATATAGCTAGGAAATATGTGTTGATTTATTGGAAGGCAGATTTGACATATACTAGTGTAACAGATCAGCACATACATATTTTAGGCTATATATGCCTGCTAGCTATGGGTTTACGGAAGTAAATAATAGGAGTATTAAGGGTGGGCTTGTTCATATGGACTTAGGTATATGAGAAACTCATGCTTTTTGACACTTATATATATATATGCGAGAAACTCATGCCTTTGAGACTTATATATATATATACGAGAAACTTATACTTTTGAAGCTTATTAGTATATATGTAAGAAATCTATACATTCACAAGCATATATATATATATGTACAAGAAACTTGGGCTTTTAGAGATATATATATATATATATACGAGAAATCTATGTATTCGTAAGCATATATATATATATGTACAAGAAACTCGTACCTTTGGAGATATGTATATATCTATGCAAGAAATGTATATATTTGCAGGTATATATATATATATGTATTAGAAACTCATGCTTTTGGAGACATATATATATATATGCAAGAAACTCATACTTTTGAGATTGATATATATATATATGAGAAACTCATACTTTTGAGGCTTATTTGTATATATGCAAGAAACTTATGCTTTTAGAGATATATATATATATATATAAGAATCTCATGCATTTGAGGCTTATTAGTATATATGCGAGAATCTTGTGCGGATGAGGCTTATAGATTGATTCTATATAGATTTAGAGGCTGCCAATACATAACTTTCTTACCTATGCATATATATTAGTATTGCCTACATTTCTCTATAGCTCCAAAAGCATGAGTTTCTT
This sequence comes from Terfezia claveryi, assembly GCA_015179025.1. Lineage (NCBI taxonomy): Eukaryota > Fungi > Ascomycota > Pezizomycetes > Pezizales > Pezizaceae > Terfezia > Terfezia claveryi. Next base: position 22,750 of record WHUX01000158.1, on the reverse strand, counting down.
ACACATATATATATATATGCCTGCAAATATATAAATATCTCTATATGTCTCGAAAAGCAAAAGTTTCTCGTATATATATGTATTTAAGCCTGCGAATACATAGATTTCTTCTATATATATATATAAGCTCATGACTCCATAGATTTCTCACATATATATATATATCTCTCCAAAAGTACGAGATTCTCACATATATATATATAAGTCTCCAAAAGTATAAGTTTCTGATACATATATATATATATGTCTATCAAGACATATTTCTCTATATGTCTCTACAAGCATGAGTTTCTCGCATATATATATATATAAGCCTGCAAATACATACATTGCTCATATATATATATATATCTCTGCGAGAATCTTGTGCGGATAAGGCTTATAGATTGATTCTATATAGATTTAGAGGCTGCCAATGCATAACTTTCTTACCTATGCATATATATTAGTCTTGCCTACATTTCTCTATAGCTCCAAAAGCATGAGTTTCTTATACATATATATATATATGCCTCCAAATATATAAATATCTCTATATGTCTCGAAAAGCAAAAGTTTCTCGTATATATATGTATTTAAGCCTGCGAATACATAGATTTCTTATATATATATACATAAGCTCATGACTCTATAGATTTCTCACATATATATATATATCTCTCCAAAAGTACGAGATTCTCACATATATATATATAAGTCTCCAAAAGTATAAGTTTCTGATACATATATATATATATGTCTATCAAGACATATTTCTCTATATGTCTCTACAAGCATGAGTTTCTCGCATATATATATATATAAGCCTGCAAATACATACATTGCTCATATATATATATATATCTCTGCGAGAATCTTGTGCGGATAAGGCTTATAGATTGATTCTATATAGATTTAGAGGCTGCCAATGCATAACTTTCTTACCTATGCATATATATTAGTCTTGCCTACATTTCTCTATAGCTCCAAAAGCATGAGTTTCTTATACATATATATATATATGCCTCCAAATATATAAATATCTCTATATGTCTCGAAAAGCAAAAGTTTCTCGTATATATATGTATTTAAGCCTGCGAATACATAGATTTCTTATATATATATACATAAGCTCATGACTCTATAGATTTCTCACATATATATATATATCTCTCCAAAAGTACGAGATTCTCACATATATATATATAAGTCTCCAAAAGTATAAGTTTCTGATACATATATATATATATGTCTATCAAGACATATTTCTCTATATGTCTCCACAAGCATGAGTTTCTCGCATATATATATATATAAGCCTGCAAATACATACATTGCTCATATATATATATATATCTCTAAAAGCATGAGTTTCTCATATATATATATATATATGCTTACCAATGCATAGATTTCTCATATATATACTAATAATTCTCAAAAGTATGAGTTTCTCGCATATATATATATAAGTCTCAAAAGCATGAGTTTCTCACATATATATATATTAGTGTCCAAAAGAATGAGTTTCTCATGTATATATATATATATGCTCATGAATTTATAGATTTCTCACATATATATATATATGTCTCCAAATGCCTGAGTTTCTCATATATATATATATGTATGCTTGCGAATATATGGATTTCTTATATATATACTAATAAGCATCAAAAGTATGACTTTCTCGCATATATATATACAAGTCTGAATAGCATGAGTTTCTCATATACATATATATAAGTGTCCAAAAGCATTAGTTTCTCGTATGCCTAAGTCCATATGAACAAGCCTACCATCAATACTCCTATTACCTACTTCAGTAAACCTATAGCTAGCAGGCATATGTAGCCTAAAACATATATGTGCTGATCTGTCATACCAGTGTATGTTAAATCTGCAGCCAGACTAATCAATACATATTTCCTGGCCATGTCAAGTGACACATATTTCTAGGGCTATACAAATCAATAGAATATGAGAGTATATATACTCTCTCTTTTCATAAGTATGACATATAATATAGTTGGTAGAAGGTTAAGTAGCTAGTGCTGAGGTTAGAACTCTTCTACTACACTCTCGAGATATTCCCTATCTATATACACAGACATAGCTAGGTGCATGAACTCACCAGACAATGTGTGGACTCTATGTGAAGGCTTAGTTAATTACTCTTAGGATGCCTAAAGTGCAGTTGCAAGATATCCTTAATCTATATGCATAGATACAGGCATAGCTAGGTACTATGTGAACTCGCCAAAAACTAGTGGACTCTATGGGAAGGTACTGCTAATTGCTCTTAGGGATGTCTAAAGTACAGTTGTGAGATATTCCCAATCTATGTACGCAGACATAGGCATAGCTAGGTACTGAACTGGCTAGAAACTAGCAGACTTTATATGAAGGCATTATTAATTGCTTTTAGGATGCACAAAGTGTAGTTGCGAGATATTTCGAATCTATATATATAGATATAGGTATAGCTAGGTATGTGAACATGCTAGAAACTAGCAGACTCTATATGAAGGCACTACTAATTGCTCTTAGGGATGCCTAAACTGTAGTTGCAAGATATTCCCAATCTATATATGCAGATACAGGCATAGCTAGCTACTGAACTTGCCAGAAACTAGTGGACTCTATATAAAAGTATTACTAATTGCTCTTAGGATGCCCAAAGTATAGTTGTAAGATATCCCCAATCTATTTCTGTAGAGACAGGCATAGTTAAGTATGTAAACTCACCAGAAACCAGTAGACTCTATGTGAAGGAATTGCTAATTGCTCTTAGAGATACTAAAACTGTAGTTGTGAGATATCCACTCTCTATATGCACAGATACAGGTATAGCTAGGTACTGAACTCGCCAGAAACTAGTAGACTCTATATAAAGGTATTTCTAATTACTCTTAGGATATCTAAAGTCTAGTTGTAAGATATCTCCAATCTATATGCATAGACATAGGTATAGCTAGGTATGTGAACTCGCTAGAAACTAGCAGACTCTATGTGAAGCCAATCCTAATTTCTCTTAAGACTTTACTAAGATATTCTCTATCAATATTCATAGATATAGCTAGGTATGTGAACTTGCTAGAAAGCTAGTAGACTCTATATGGAGGTATTACTAATTTCTCTTAGAACTCTACTGATATATTCCCTATCAATATTCATAGATATAGCCAGGTATATGAACTTTCTAGCAAGCTAGTGGACTCTATATAGAAGCATTACTAATTTCTCTTAGAACTCTGCTGACATATCCCCTATCAATATTCATAGACATAGCTAGGTATGTAAACTCGGTAGAAAGCTAGTGGACTCAATGTGGAAGTATTGCTAATTACTCTTAGAACTTTGCAAGTGCACTCTTGAGATATTTCCAATCAATATACACAGACATAGCTAGGTATGTAGACTCACTAGCAAATCCACTATAGGACTACCTAGCTAATTGCTTTTAGGATACTTCCGAGATATCCCCTATCAATATGCATATATATAGCAAGATATATAGACTCGCTAGCAAATCCGTAGACTCCATGGGCCTGCTTAGCTAATTGCTCTACTACTAAGGGTTGCTCATAGCAGTGGATAACTACATCAACGAGGGTAGTTACTTCTTTGGAGATTGCTGAGGTCTAGGAACAGCTGGATTATGGCAGACATATGCATAAGACAGAGTTCTCCTGGAATCTATAATGGAATAGTTTTCTAGAAGTACAAATATGGCTTATTAGTATATATAGAAGTTCAAGTTTACCTAGTGCATACAATGTATTACTTATACTTGACTACATTTGCCTGACTGCCTCTCTCTGCCTAGCTGTGTTTGCCTAGCTACTATTATCGTTATTCTCCACATGTGCTATATAGCTTGGAAATATTGTCTGTCAGGTAGTTTTGCCAGGGCATACACCTGCATTACTGAGGCATACTATGCTCTTCTGGCACCTAAATATTGTACAACTATAGATTTGTTCCAGAGCACTATTCTACAATGCTGAACCCTAGTGCATAAAGCCCTAAAGTAGAGCATCATAGCATGGATTGCATTAAGAACTGGCCATGAGGCATGCACTGCAAGGGAGTAGCACTCGGGCATCAATAGGTTTCTATGCTGTACTATTAACTATCAGTTTGCCTTTAGAACATTATAGGTATTGGAAGCTGTAAAGACAAACTATAATTGTTTCTAATATTATTATTGTTATTGTTACTGCTATTACTGCTACTATTATTATTGTTGTTGTTATTGTTCCTATTGTTACTATTGTTGCTACTGTTGCTACTATTACAGCTGTTGCTACTATTATTGTTGTTGTTGCTACTACTTAATATAGTAATATCTGAATTAGTTAAACCTGTTTGTTTGATATTTGATTTGTAATGTAGTGTAACTAGCTAGCTGTTAAATTAACAACTATGTAAAAGTCTTATAATTCAAAATTCCTGTATGTAGAATTCAGAAGTAAGAAAATCTCATAATTCAAAGTTCCTATTCAGAAGTGAGAAAATCTCATAATTCAAAGTTCCTATTCAGAAGTGAGAAAATCTTATGATTTAAAGTTCCTGTTTAGAAGTGAGAAAATCTCATAATTTAAATTCCCCTATATAGAATTCTGAAGTGAGAAAATCTCATAATTCAAAGTTCCCATTCAGAAGTGAGAAAATCTCATGATTTAAATTCCCCTATATAGAATTCAAAAGTGAGAAAATCTCATGATTTAAATTCCCCTATATAGAATTCAAAAGTGAGAAAATCTTATAATTCAAAGTTCCCATTCAGAAGTGAGAAAATCTCATAATTTAAATTCCCCTATATAGAATTCAGAAGTGAGAAAATCTCATGATTTAAATTCCCCTATATAGAATTCAAAAGTGAGAAAATCTCATAATTCAAAGTTCCCATTCAGAAGTGAGAAAATCTCATGATTTAAATTCCCCTACATAGAATTCAGAAGTGAGAAAATTTTATGATTCAAAGTTCCTGTATATAGAATTTAGAAGTGATATAGATTACAATATACTAGATTGAGTATCCTAATATATGGTAGAGGCTCTTTATATATATACAAAGCTCCTTTATAGTATTTACTATACTATGAATAATATAACTATAGCTTTCCTAGACTATGCCAGTTCATTTCATAACTTAACAAGTCCAATAGCCAGTTGTGTGAGGAAGTCACATTCCATTTCCCAATGAAATGTAACTCCCATTAGATACCAACTTTTAACCTGGTAGAATAAGATATTATCAGGCCGCCAGCACCGGCCGGCAGATGATAATAATAGGTATAGTAACTCATGTATTTCATTACAATAATAAGCATGACCCAATTAGTGAGTCACACGATACTTGTAGTTATATTTCCTAGTAGTTTCTGGAAGTTTCTATCATGTTGATTTCAAATCATATAATGGGTCAGATAATGGTGCACTACCCCAGCACTGCCCTAGCACTGCCCCACTGTGGACAGTATATAGTCCCCTGAATTCCCCTCAGTTGGAGGAGCGTTCAAGCCAGAGATAGAGACAGAAACACAGCAGTAGATATCTACCAATAATAAAGGATTGAGCTATTATATTCTGGGCCCATTTGGGCCCATCTCCCTCTATGTTCCAATAACAAGTAGTAGGCCAGTCGGGCCTATCTTCTACAACTAGAGTGACAATAGAATATATGCCACCAAGAAATACTTAAATAGAAGCTATAGGTTCCGTGCCCTTATTGTTTGCTGTAGTAAACTCTAGTACTGCCGCTTGGCAATAGGGAGTTGGTTATAAAGCATGCCGCCTTACTTTACATTTTTTAATAGGATATAGTACTTTATTATTTAAGTCTCAAGTGGTAACAATAGCAAGCTTCTATAAAAAGTAATAGACGTATCTACCTCTATTACAATAGTATGAAGTGTTATAACTAAACTCGAGACAAAGAGTTTATTATAATAGCTAAAGGTTACAGTAAAAAGTACTTGTCAATAGAAAGTTATTAAGTATACAACTTATACTTCAAGATTTAGATATATATTTAAAGACTTGGTTCCTCTTTGCCAAAGTCAGACTTGGTTCCTATTCACCAAAGTCAGTACAATTGAATTAGTTACTCAATTGTAAGGTCCCACATTTGCTGGTAATATGCGACAAACTTAATAACTTGTGTTGGAAAGGTTAGAGGCCTGACCGAACAGTTATTTATTATTGTGTAGTATCAACAAATCTTATCAGTATAATAACATATATTTAAACAACAACTTGTGACAAGGTAAAACTTTAATATTTAAGAGTAGGACTCTCTTTTTTGAGGGAGCCATATAAGGAAGTCACATTCCATTTCCCAATGAAATGTAACTCCTGTTACATACCAACTTTTAACCTGGTGGAATAAGATATTATCAGGCCGCCAGCGTCGGTCGGCAGATGATAATAATAGGTATAGTAACTCATGTATTTCATTACAATAATGAGCGTGACCCAATTAGTGAGTCACGTGATACTTGTAGTTATATTTCCTTGTAGTTTCTGGAAGTTTTTATTATATTGATTTCAAATCATATAATGGGTCAGATAATGGTGCACTGCCCCAGCACTGCCCCAGCACTGCTCCACTGTGGACAGTATATAGTCCCCTGAATTCCCCTCAGTTGGAGGAGCGTTCAAGCCAGAGATAGAGACAGAAACACAGTAGTAGATATCTACCAATAATAAAGGATTGAGCTATTATATTCTGGGCCCGTTTGGGCTCATCTCCCTCTATGTTCCAATAACAAGTAGTAGGCTGGTCAGGCCTATCTTCTACAACTAGAGCGACAATAGAATATATGCCAGCAAGAAATACTTAAACAGAAGCTATAGGTTCCGTGCACCTATTGTTTGCTGTAGTAAACTCTAATACTGCCGCCCGGCAGTAGAGAGTTAGTTATGAAGCACGCCGCCTTACTTTACAAGTTGTTTATATATCATTGTATTTGGATAATAGTCTTCAAATGGTATAGTAAAGTGGTAGTATAAAGATGCTAAACAAGATAACTAGTATATAGTTTAGTAGAGATTGGAAACTAGAACTAGACCTCTATATTACTCTAGTCTGGTTGATATTACCCTACCAGAGGCTTATACTAACTAGACTATATATTATCAAGAATGGATAATTCTTATTAGAGTAGAATAGACAAAGAAGTCAAGGAATCTTTGGCAACTATATTCTAAGGTATAAAGATATTATAAACTAAATTGAGCTAGAGTTAACTAATTAATAATCCGGATTTGTTTAAAAGTACTTGTGAGTTTGAAAGGGATATGTAGTGGCAATAAGTAATATAAATTAGACTAGATTAGGCTAGCTTTTCTTTTAGTTTAGTTGGCAACTTACCCAAATAGATATTTGCTCTAAGCCTACCAAACTAGTCTAGTACTACCAAACTGCTCTTTCTATTATCGATGAATTTCTTGAGTCTAAGTTCAATGATTGGTACATGCCCTTTTTGTAGCCAGCCCTTTAAAATAGCTGGTAGGCTTACAATTCATTTAGAAACAAACTATTTTAATGAGCAGTACTAACTATCTAAACAAAAATAAGTGAATACAATTATAAATGATAATTTTTGGTATATAATACAGGTGTTAATGGATACAGTACAATATGATAGTAGTGCGTACCCAGTTTGCAACTAGGCTTTCAAATTGCCTATTGCCTTTATAAATTATTTGGAGAAATAATATTTCAAACTTTAGTACTCATAAAAATAAGTGGAGACTAGGACAAGCAACAAATAATCAAATATAGTAGAACAACTAATAGAGACAATATAGTCTAGAAATAACAATAACTTTCAGGATAAGTTGAGCCATCTCTTTTTCGATCTTTCTGACTTTACACTATAAAATGAGATGAAGTATCAAGAAGAATAGGAAGAAGAAATTGCCTATGATAGTAGTAAGAATTCCAATTCGGTGGGTCAATAAATAGATATAGTCATTCCTACTAGAAACGCTTTATATTTCTCTGCTGACTATGAAGCAGGTAAGGTTATTTCAGTATACCCTGCAGTTGTATAGAGGCAACTAATATACAATTTTTTTTAACCTTTCCAAAATGCCCTAAATTTTAAACTTGTAAGATTTCTATATAAAACGCATATACTGAAGGCCCAGATTGATATATTCTTCAAAGATGGCCTCTTCGGCTAATATTTAGATAGACAAAGGTATAGGATAGTTGGTAGTTCAAGGTTCTTATTTCAATCTGCTTTTACTTTATATTAGAAAATTGACTAAATAGTTACTAATCTACTGTGCAAGAATGGGTTTATAGACTTCAATTTGGCAAAAAATATAGAGTTCTAGTACTGGGACATTTTGGTATCATTAAAGTACTTGCTATATAGGAAATCATTTGTAGCATATATGTGCTAGACCCCAGTCAAGAACTTGGATACACAGTAGAAGAGAGTTTATATAGAGATGAATACTGCATTATGGTAGTGGGATACATAGGTATGCAATTGCCCTATTGATGACTTATAAATACTACATTTGGCAATGATTTAGTTATTGATTTCAAATCTTAAATGATACTTCTAGTGGGTACTATGTTGGTTCCTATATTCTTTGTATCCAATGCTATCCACTTTATAAACTTTTCAGATGATGGAAAAGTTTGGCTTATATATATAAGTATTAGCAATATCAACTCAAGGTTTTAGAATAAACCTATATCTCATGCATAGATACTGGTTGCCTTACTGCCTCATAGTCCCAAGGGAGTCAAAAAGATCACTGACTAGTTGAAAGAGAAACAGGAGCAAGAAACAATTTAAGTTTTACATAATCTACTTAGGTTTATCTTGTATCCCTTATCAGATGCTACATAGGATAGGTAGAAAATAAAGTATGCAGATAAGGTAATTAGGAAATATTATTTTCAAGTTGCTGGCTAGCTTGTAGACCATATAGAAAATATAACAATATATAAGATTTATACTATAAGGTGTCTAATATGTGAATATCCTTAGGACCAACTAGTCCAGTTGTAGGAAAATCTTATATGCAATACTGAAAAATATTAGGAATGAATTAACAAATCAGATGCTATAAGTCTTCACAATAAGGGAGTGAAAGCTGTTAAAAATACTCTATGGACCCTATAAAGTATGGTTCTATAAGAAGTTATTTGATCACATATCCTTCATACTATACTATTGGGGAACCTATAATATTTGATGGAATAGATCAAGAGGTTTATGGAAAGCTATAATAGACTCCCTGCATTTGATAATATTTGGAGTTTACTACCTTATTACCCTAGCAATCATATCCTATAAGAATTATATAGGCTTTTAAATCAACTCTCTAGTATGGAAATACAATCAATTCTAAGAGTTATTTTGTAGGTTTTCAAGGCTTCTCTATGCTTCCAAATAGATATACTACATCTGACAGGTGCTTAAGATTGAGATTTCAATAAAACAATCACTTGTGTATAATACTTGACTAATTTTGCACTCCTCTCCATATATTGAAGTTATACTAACAGTACTATAGGATATATAAGGGAATATCTGTAATGCTTCCATGCTATAAAGGACATTGTTTGAAGATATTGAGCTAGCAAGGGTGTAAAAGCCAGAGTGGATAACATATTAAAAGAGCTAATAGAATGGAATTAGAGCTGAAACCTTAAAAGGGACACAAATAGACATACTGTAGCACAAAGGGCTCATATTGTAGTGGAAGATAGACAGGAATGGGCATACTTAGTGAATTAGGTTCTGGTGGAGGATTCATATTTCAATTTTCTAAAGATACAAATATTAATATATTGGGCTGATCAAATCTCCCACTATAGCAGCTTGCCCTAATTTTCAATGGAGGTTTGCAAGACCTCACATAAGCAATTGAAGAATGTATAGTGTGCGCCGTGAGACGATTTTTTCTTAAACTGCCTAGCTAAGACTCGCACCGGCGAGTCGGTTTTTCTCTACTCTTCTAACCGGCGAGTCGGTTATTCGCTGCTCTGGATTACTCAGGCCAGCGCCGAGTAGCCAACGAGTACTCGCCATGCCTTAGTGTTATTGATCTAGTACTTGTGCTGGTGCCTGACTCTAGACGAGTTCTTATACTTACTATATATAATTCGGGTCAAATTTAACTTAGCACACCGTCACTGTCACGGATTTCTTGCACGTCACGGATTTCTTGCACGTTACGGATTACCTCCACTGTTATGGATTGCTTGTACTGTTATGGAATTGTCGCCATTTCTCACAGTCCTGTAGTTGTCATGGAATTGTCTAAAGTTGTCATGGAATCAACTCAAGTTGTCACGGAATCAACTCAAGTTGTCACGGAATCAACTCAAGTTGTCACAGAATCAACTCAAGTTGTCACAGAATCAACTCAAGTTGTCACGGAATCAACTCAAGTTGTCACAGATTCCTTTGGTATCACGAATTGCTTCTTGTCACGGAATTCTCTCAAGTTGTCACAGATTCCTTAGTTGTCATGAAATGCTTCTTGTCACGGAATTCTCTCAAGTTGTTATGGAATTCAACTTGTCATGGAATTCTCCTATTTTGTAACACAACCCTACTAACTCGAAAATTGTAATAGTTCCTGCATGCCATCTGCCATTCCTAATCATAAACTCATTCACGAACTCCCTTTACTTCTGAAAATCTCATGACCCAATTACAACTCATAAAACAACTACATTAAAAATACAAATGAATCCTATTCCAACTTCCTTCATTCCAACTTCCTTCTTCCCCAATTGATAACATAATTAAAAATAAACAGAAAACACAACTAAAAAAAAATGCTACCAATAAGCCTACACTCTTTTCCCTAAAATATAATACAAGCCAAAAAATAATACCACTGATAACTCTACCCTTTTCACTCTTCCCTTTCTACCTCCTTTCTCTTCCTTGTGTGTCTGCATATTCAGTCCCATATCAATCTGAATAACATGAGCTATTCTCAAGCCTACATATAAACGAATTAGTTTCTGTAACCTTGTTCCTGCCCTTATCAGATCATTCATTACCCCCAATCAACTCGGGGCACAAAAAATATACAAAGCTTAATTAAGAAAACAACTTCGATGATCTTCCTAGAGCTGTAATATGGAATTTTGTGTTCGAGGTGATCCTTCAATTACCTACTATTGTTCTTCTCCTTGTCGTCCCCGTTCCTCTGATTGTTCTCCTTCCTTGTCAGAAGATGAAGAAGAAGACGATGACAAGGTTCTTGTTCTAATACTTCTTCTAGATGATAACGAAGAAGTATCCACCCCAATAGGAGCTGCTGGTCCTGGTTCTGGTGCTGGCGCTGGTTCTAGTGTTGGTGCTAGTTCTGGTGCTAGTGCTAGTGCTGGTGCTCGAGCTCGTACTCATGCTCGTGCAGGTGCTCATGCTCGTGCTCGTGCTCGTGCTGGTGCTGGTGCTAGTGCTGGTTCTGGTGCTGGTGCTATTCCTGGTACTGGTGCTGGTGCTTGTGCTAGTGCTAGTGCTGGTCCTAGTGCTGGTGCTGGTGCTTGTGCTAGTGCTGGTGCTAGTTCTGGTGCTGGTTCTGGTACTGGTTCTGGTGCTTGTACTTGTGCTAGTACCAGTGCTAGTTCTGGTACTAGTGCTGGTGCTTGTTTTTGTGCGTCTGCTGGTTCTGGTGTTGCTGGTGGTGAGTGAAGAAACGGTGCGTGTATATGGGTCACATTACCCCCGAATAGCTAATTCTCTTTCACTTGATGCCACAACCTCACATCCCTACGAAGAATTGTTTGGCGTGGTAGGTTTCACTCCCCACTCTGAGTTGCCAAAAGGTTGATCGCTATTGTATCAGCCATGTTAGTATTATTCTGACAATTTTCTACTCACCATCTATGTCTTATTACCTGTAAAAAATTCATGCATATATGCCTCCGTAGACTCTTGGAGAGTATTTGTCGCAAGAATTCCAATTCTTTCAACATCGGTCCGTCCCCTGAGAATCCTCTGCATAGCGTTGTATTCATTGTTCTAGTCTTATACAATTTCTCTGCACAACCGTTGGAACGCAGTCTTCGGTATTATCAGCATTGTGCTGCCCTGTTGTCTCCGTATCTATCTGAAAATGGCCACTGACAGCACACTTAGCATTCCAAGGTCAAATTGAACTGGCATTGAGCTTAGGAGTTCTTACGTCCTCGATTGACCCTTCTTCTTCTAGGAACTGCTCTAGCCTGTGAGCCTATAGTGGAGGCCACTTGGGGAGGGGGACTATCGCTAGGGCCACTTCGGGTGTGGCTACTTGGAGTGCTGCCACTTGGGATGTGGCCACTTGTGGTGTGGCCACTTGGGGTGCAGCCACTTGGGGCAGGGGCACCTGGGAGGGTGGGACCGTCGTTGGAGGCACTATGGTCTTGATATTTCTGGGTTTCTGTTTTGTTCGCGCCATTATATCTGTATTTGGGGGTAAGTGTTATTCCACACCTGAAGGTTGCAGAAGTCGGAGGTTCAAAGAATCTGAGATTTGGGATAGTAAGTTTGCTTGTAAATGTATGTTCCCAAGGGTACGCAGGGGACCACAAATAGACCAATGAGCTCTAGAATAAAATATAATTCATTGTTTCTCTCTATCCTCACTAATTTGTGTTGGCTGTCATCAGTTAGCTCACTAGTAACAAAGGGAGGAAACAAAAAACATACCTTCTAATGTTTCAGACAGAACAAATACTAGCATTGGACAAAATAAAAACAGAAACAAAATACCTCTAGCATAAGCCCAAAACAAAGCCTATAGACATCAAAAAGACATACAAAGAAAATACCATCAGTCCGGAGTAGACATCAAAAAAATATACAAAGATAAAAACTATTGCATTACCCCACCCTATAAACATCCAAAAAAAAAACTTGCATCAGCCCGTAGACATCCAACACATACGCAACAAAAGACACAATAAAATATACAATCAAAGACACAAAAATAGTAGTACAATTACACCTCAGAAAGTTGATAACGACTATTCACGGCATCCATAATAAGTTTCCTATCCATGACAAGTCCTTCATCCGTGACAGTAAAAACAAATTCAAAATATTTCCCATTTTGCTTCTTGCTCCCTAGTCAGCTTTATCCTCATCCTCACCCTCTTCCTTATCTACATCTTCTCGCTCATCTTTCCCCCTATTATCGCCTGCGACTTGCTTTTCGCCTTTGTCCTCTTGATTGTTGTGGGTGGTTGTCATTGCAGTACCTCGACGCAAAATCCGCCGAAATACTCATTTATTGACCTCGGTATAGTCCTCATCGGTGGAGTCACTATAATCCTCATCTTCCATACCTCTTGGAAGAAATTTGGTGGGCCTATCTCCACCAGGTACCAACAACCCCTTTCCCCATTTGCTGGAGTCAGATTCAGTTAGTTGAGCTTCTTCTTCTTCAGTAGGACCCTCTGAAGCTTCCCATCTGCCCCATAGTCCTGTATCTTCATCATCATCTTGCTTGTTGGGTTTGTTATTGCAATGCTATCCACTGGTGAGTAATGTTCTTTACATCAAGCGCAAGATGGATCAAGCGTGAGGATGCACCTACCTCCTTAATATCCGTCCCAATGTCCTCATCACTTAAGCAATCGTCGGCACCCCCCTCAGCTAATTCCTCTTGAATGGTCAGTATCCGACCCTCGGGTACGTTAGGGCCTTTGTCACTAGTTTTATTGGCACCTATATCACTAGTTAGGTTGGTACCTGTGTCACGCGTAGCTCCAGGGTCGAGTGTCGAGACTAGTGGAGTTGGCTCTTGGAATCGGGCATAAGCTCGGCGGTTTATCGGCACAAGGTTAATGACAACTGCGAACTGCTGTACTGGCTTGACCCCTATTGCTTCCAATTCCCCATTTGGAATTTGGAAATTAGGGAGCTCTTGTTGCTCCTCTAATTCCAAGTAAAATCTCTTCTGGTCATCCGAGAGTTGATACCACTGGTAGAGAATATATGCCCTTTTGCAGATGAACATCAGGTCCTACGTCCTTTGGACAACTCTTTCGAAGTTTCCTAGTTCAATATCGTTTAACTGGTTTCTCCGAGTGCCAATTGCCCTTTAGGTTATTATAGCGTGTTCCACCTCCTTAATCCCTGCTTTGAGTACCCTGTTGACTTTTTGTCTTTTCCAGTCCTTAGCACGCTCCCACGACAAAGGGGGGCCAAGCAGTTTCTTGTGGGTCTCTCAAATTTTGCTACGTATGTGACTAGGGGAAAAGCCTAGGACTGGGGCAAGGCAAGAGAGGCAGAGGGCAAGGGGCACGAAACACGTGGAGGCAGTTGCCACATGTGTCAGAGAGAGGCAGCTGTGCTATAGAGCTGTTTACGAGACAAGGGGGTACATAAGGGAGGTGCAGAAGCGTTGGAAGAAGCAAGGTCCGGTATTGGATATACAAGATGTTGGATAAGGATCCAATGACAGTACGAGGGGCAGGGGCTATATATACATAATTCCGGGCCAGGGCAACAGAAGGAATAAGCTTTCCAAGATCCCTTATCTCAGAAGCCAAGCAAGGTAACGATAACCCATCAGCTGCAATTGCAGGTGATAATAAAGGCAACAATGTCAATAACCCATTACCTGCGTCGCAGGTGATGCTGAGGGCAACAATGTCAATAACACATCACCTGCGTCATAGGTGATGCCGAGGGCAACAATAACAATAACCCATCAACGATACCCGAACAAGCCTATTCGAATGTCAAAACAGTACGACACCCGAACAAGCCTGTTCAAGTATCAAATCAAGACTAAGAACAAGGTTGTGACAATAGTACTCCATAATGCCTGAGCAATACTAAGCCTAAACTTATGTGATATAGAAGGATTATACATATCATACAAGATATAGCTATTCACTGAATATATAAGAAACCCGCTTAGGGCGAGGATGCTATATAGCAAGTAAAAACAGCTAACTATATAAGAAACTCAGTAGCTGGTGGTGATACCAATTCAGGGTAATATATGAAGAACTTACTGGCAGGCGAATATCTAATATGCCAAGCAAAAACAGCTGAATATATGAGAAACTCGCTTCGGGCTAGGCTGCTATATAGCAACCAAAAACAGTTGAATATATGAGAAACAAGCTCAGGGCTAGGCTGCTATATAGTAACCAAAAACAGCTGAATATATGAAAAACTCGCGTAGAGCGAGAATCCTATATATGAAGCAAAAACAGCTGAATATATGAGAAACTCGCTTCGGGCTAGGCTGCTATATAGCAACCAAAAACAGTTGAATATATGAGAAACAAGCTCAGGGCTAGGCTGCTATATAGCAACCAAAAACAGCTGAATATATGAAAAACTCGCGTAGAGCGAGAATCCTATATATGAAGCAAAAACAGCTGAATATATGAGAATATGCTAGCTGGCCAATATCTTATATACCAAGCAAAAATAGCTGAATATATGAAAAACTCGCTAGCTGGCCAACATCCAATATACTAAGCAAAAACAGCTGAATACATGAGAAACTCACTGGCGAGCGGAGATGACAATTCAGGGTAATATATGAAGAACTTGCTGGCAGGCTGACATCCTATGTACTAAGTGAAAATAGTTGAATATATGAGAACTGGGCTGAGGGTGAGGATGCTATATATGAAGCAAAAACAGCTAAATATATAACAAACTCACTAGCTAGCCAATATCATATATGTCACAACCATGTTCTTAGTCTTGATTTGACACTCGAACAGGCTTGTTCGGGTGTCGTGCTGTTTTTGACACTCGAACAGACTTGTTCGGGTGTCATCGATAGGTGATTGTTATCTTAGCTTCTGAGATAGGAATCTCGAAAAGCTTATTCCTTCCATGGCTTTGGTCTAGAATCATGTATATATATCTTCACTTCTCCACCCTCTTGTTGGATCCCCATCCAATGTCTTGTATACCTAATACAGGACCTTGTCTCTTCGCGAAGGTGTACCTCCCTTATACACCCCTTCATCTTGCCTTGTCCCGTGAATAACTCTGCAGCATAGCTGCCCCCCCCTCCGACATATACGGTAACTGCCTCCGCATGTCTTGTGCCCCTTGCCCTCTGCCCCTCTTGCCTCTTGCCCTTACCCCCCCCTATCCCAGCCTTCCCCTAGTCACATACGTAGCGTTCTTACGTATGTCTTGCCCTAGCCTCTGCCTTCTTCCTGGCGTACCCCTTGGTCACCTTGTCCCCAAAGCCCATGTCATAATATATACTAAGCAAAAACAGCTGAATATATAAGAAACTCGCTGGCAGGCAGAGATGACAATTTAGGGTAATATATGAATAACCCACTGGCAGGCAGACATCCTGTATACCAAGCAAAAACTGCTGAATATATGAGAAACTGGCTTAGGACATGGACTCTATATAGTAAGCAAAAACAGCTGAATATATGTGAAACTCACTTAAAGCGAGGATGCTATATAGCAAGCAAAAACTACGGAACATATGAGAAACTTAGTAGCTGACGGAAATGCCAATTCAGAGTAATATATATAGAACTCGCTGGTAGGCGAACATCCAATATACTAAGGAAAAATAGCTGAATATATGAGAAACTCGCTGGCTGCCAGATATCCTATATACCAGGCAAAAACAGCTAAATACATAAGAAACTCACTGGCGGGCAGAGATAACAATTCAGGGTAATATATGAACAACTCGGTAGCAGGCGGACATCCTATGTATAAAGCAAAAACTACTAAAGATATGGAAAATTGGCTTAGAGCGCAGACCCTATATAGCAAGCAAAAACAGCTAAATATATAAGAAACTCGCTAGTGGGCCAACACCCTATATACTATGTAAAAACAGCTGAATATATAAGAAACTCGCTTTTAGCCAGGATGCTATATAGCAAGCAAAAACAGCTAAATATATAAGAAACTCGCTAGTGGGCCAACACCCTATATACTATGTAAAAACAGCTGAATATATAAGAAACTCGCTTTTAGCCAGGATGCTATATAGCAAGCAAAAACAGCTAAATATATGAGAAACTTGCTAGTGGGCCAACACCCTATATACTATGCAAAAACAGCTGAATATATGAGAAACTCGCTTTTAGCCAGGATGCTATATAGCAAGCAAAAACAGCTGAATATATGAGAAACTCAGTAGCTAGCAGAGATGCCAATTCAAGGTAATATATATAGAACTTACTGGCGGGTGGACATCCAATATACTAAGGAAAAATAGCTGAATACATGAGAAACTCGCTGGCTGCCAAATATTCTATATACTAGTATAACATGGGCTCTAGGGACAAGGCGACTAAGGGATACGCTGGGGCGAGGACAGGAATGAGGTGAGATACACATAGGAGTACTACGTGTATGACTAGAAAAACTAGGCTTGTCATGGACACCTGTCACATATGTCACGGACGATGTCATGGGGGACAGGATGTTTAGAAGGCAGAGGCTAGAGTAAGACACAAGAAGGAATGCTACGTATGTGACCAGGGGAAGGCTGGGACCAAGGCTATGAAAGGAATAAGCTTTTCGAGATTCCTATCTTAGAAGCTAAGATGACAATCACCCATTAACAATACCTGAACAAGCCTGTTCGAGTATCAAAACAGCACAACACCTGAATAAGCCTATTTGAGTGTCAAAACAGTATGACACACGAACAAGCCTGTTCGTGTGTCAAATCAAGACTAAGAACACGGTTGTGATATACTGAAGAGTATAGCTTTAGATTAAGTCCAACCCTATATACTCAATGACCATTTCAACCTCCCTAATATTGCTGTTTTATTCATAATCCTTGACTGCACTTTTGGAGATCCAGATCCCATAGGTACAGCTACTCGTGCTCTCTGAGAACTAAAATAGAAAGGTCATGATCTCTCAGCATATATGGCCAAATTCTTAAAGTTGGCAGCAGAGGTGGAGTGGAATGATCAGGTGAAGTGGGAACAATTCGAAGAAGGCCTCAATATTGAGCTTAAAAAGGCCCTTCTACAATCTTCAGATATTAAGACCCTCAACAAATACATTAATCAGGCATCTAAAATGGAACAAAAATTGGCTAGGTTGAGAGCCCAGACCAGTGCCTTCAGTACCTATCAGCCTCCTATTAGAACCCAATACCCCCAGCATCAACCTCAACCCCAGAACCCTAACCCTCAAATCCAAGCTATAGCTAATAAGGCAGTCTACTCATCTCTGGTAGCTGGCGGCACCACCTCCATGGATTTATCATCAGGAAGGCCCTGCCTGACAAAAGAAGAGAGGGAATATCACCATCACAATGGGTTATCTTTATCTGCATTTTCTTTACCTGCATCTATATCTATTGATGAATCTCGCTTATTTAGTAGGCATTTTATAGTACTAATAACTGTTAAATTCAATAGTAAAACAGTGGTAATATTAGCTCTCATAGATTATAGTACTTCGAGAATTGTATTTATTGATCAAACCTTTGTCAATAAAAATTCTATACCAACCTCCAAGTTAAAGATCTCTCACTTTCTCAATATCATTAATAGCCACCCTATCTCTTCTGGGACTATTATCAACTTTGCATACTTGCATAGTACTATTGACTCAAATACCCTATTGTTCTAGGGATCCTGTAGCTCCGAATGCATAATGTCTCCATTAACTTTGGCTCTTACACCTTGAATTTCAATAGTAGATATTGTAAGAAGTACTGTAGTGTGCCAAGGACTGCTATTAAAGGGCAGTATGCTCTACCACCTCCAGTAGAAGACCCTAGCTAGATGGTTGCTAAAACCCTCTCACCAAAACTCCTCAATATTAACTTCATTAGAGCTAGAGCTTTCACCTACTTTACTAGGGGGCACAAGCTAAAGGCACATGCCCTCTCAATATATAATATAAACGTAGAAATCAATAAGACAATATCTAAGAAAAAGTGGAAATTTATAGTTCTAAACGAATACTATGAGTTCATTGACCAGTTCTTAGAAAAGGCTGCAGGAAAGCTTATACCCCATTGACCATACAACTATACCATCCATCACGGGGTAGTGCATCATCACCGGGATGTGCATCAGCCCCCACGCTATGCCTATCTCGGAATTGTAAGCATGCATGCGGGGTAAATATCAACCAAATCCCCACTGGTGCGATCGATCTTTGGTCAAATACAACTCAGAGAATGCAATAGATCTGACGGTATGCGAATTCTGGCTATATATAATTAAGTTTGGTGCTAATAAAGTGCTAGTTATCGCAATAGGCAAGCTAAAGCAACGCCAACTTCAGGTGGCTAAAGAGAAGGCCGATCGAGAGAAAGCCATTAAGAACGCATGTGCCGGAGTACAACAAGGACGGTTTAAATCAATGCGAAAGGCAGCGGAAGCATATGGAGTTCATTATTCTACTGTACGGAGGCGTCTAAAAGGAGCAAAACCACGGAAATTAGCACATACGCATCAACAGCTATTGACGCCGGCAGAAGAGAGATCAATTGTCAGGTGGATAGTGCGACTTCAGGAGTTTGGATTCCCACCTCGGGTCAACCATGTCAAGGAAGCAATTGTACTATTAAAGTATCCAGAGCTTGGTTTAGCGGAGAAAGCTATTGAGACATATTTTGATAAGACACTCGGCACAAATTATTTAACCCGCTTTCTAGATCGACATCCGAATATAGTATCTAAGCTCAGCAGTAACTTTGACAAGCGGCGTATCAAACAGAGTGATCCAGGAGTTATCCAGTGTCATTTTACTAAGGTTGAGTGAGTACAGAAGAAATATTCGATAACCGAGAGCAATACCTACAACATGGATGAAAAGGGATTTCGACAGGGGATATCTGATAGGGCTAAGGTTATATGTCAACGCCGTGTACGTGGTATGACTGGAAAGATGGCTACTGATGGTACAAGGGAGTTGATTACTGTAGTGGAGACTATTTCTGGAGATGGTATTGTTCTTTCTCCCCTTATTATATATAAGGGTGTTGAACATTATATGGGATGGTATCAGCACTTGGATTCATTAATTAATATCTGCAAGGATTGGAAGTTTACTTATAGCAGGACTGGATGGAATAATAGCTTTTTGAGCATTGCATGGTTGAAGCATTTCGATAATATTACTAAAGGGCGCTTAGTATCACCACAACAATACCGATTTCTTATTCTTGATGGTTGTGAGATTCATATTCATATTGATTTCATTGAATATTGTATAGATCATCGAATTGTTGCATATTGTCTTCCTTCTCATACAACACATCTCCTTCAACCGTTGGATGTTGGTATATTTTCGCCACTACAGAAGGTATATGGGAAGGAGGTTGATCGGCTAACTCGTTTTGGTAATGTAGCGATCAACAAGGGAAATTTTCTACCACTGTTGGTAAAGGCTCGAGGTCAGGCTTATACGAAGGAAAATATTCTAGGTGCATGGAGGGGTAGTGGACTAATTCCATTTAATCCACGAAAGGTTTTAACCAAATTACCAACCTATCGAGACCCGGAGAAGGAATTGAAACCGGTATCCCCACCACCAGTACCTCCTACACCTCGAAATTCTGCTGCAATGCTACGCAAAGCCAGGCAAGCCAAGCTATTACTTCAACAAAAGGATCAGGAAATTAATCGAGTTGAATTGGCAGAGTTGATTAACTCCCTAGAGAGGTTCGCTCTCAATGCTGATCAAGACTTACAACTTGAACGAGATACCCTCAGAAAGTGGCAACAAGCACAAAAATTAGCAGCTCCAGTTAATAGGAAGGAACTATCAACTGAGGAGGGTACAGTACTTGATGGTACTGTCCTCCATCAGCTCTATTTGCAAAGAGATCGTGCTGAGAAGAAGAAAGAAGCTGCGCGGGAGGCCCGTGCACAACGCATGTCTCAGCCACTGTCTCGGAAGAATAAAGGCAAAGCAATACAACCACACAAGGTATCGGTCCATTTTGAAGAGTCGGAGGGATCTAGTACAACTGAGGAATCACTAGATGAGTTCGGATTGGAGATGGAAGATTGGGAGTCTGATTTGGAGGCTCCATTCAATGAGGACACCTCAATTGAGTCGGTTATTATGGTGGCTACCCCCCTACCCATGAGGCGGCAAGCACCCTCATTGCCCCAAACACCTGTCAGGCCTCGTCATGTATCTCCTATTGTTGTTGGAAGAAGCGTTGGATCACCTGTGTATCATGTAACTAGGTCTCGGGCTGCTAGAAGTTGAGTGCGTAAATTGATGCATTTCCCGATGATGATGCACTACCCCGTAATGTATGGTACTATTCCACTGATAGAAGGTAAAACCCCCCCCTATGGGCCCCTCTATGGAATGTCCTGTATAGAGTTAGAAGCCTTGAAGAAGTACTTGGAAGAAAATCTCAGCAAGAGCTTCATTCGCCATTACTCTTCACTAGTAGGTACTCTAGTACTATTCATAAAGAAATTGAATACCTCCCTTCAGTTGTACATTGATTATCATGGCCTGAACGAGATAACAGTAAGAAATAGGTACCCTCTACTACTAATCTAGGAGACATTAGCCAGGCTTTCCAAGGCAAAATAGTTCACCAAATTAGATTTGAGAGGGACATACAATCTGGTATGAATCGCCAAGGGAGAGGAATAGAAAACCGCCTTCTAGATATGATATGGCTATTTTGAGTATAATATGATATCTTTTGGCCTAACCAATACACCAGCCTCTTTCTAACACTATATTAATAACACTCTACAGGACTTCTTGGACATATTCTGTATAGCTTACCTTGACGATATCCTTATTTACTTGGATTCTCTAGTAGAATACAAGATCCATATCCAACAAGTGCAGGAAAAACTAGAAGGAGCTAGACTATATTTGAAGCCCAAAAAGTATGAGTTCCATATGCAGAAGGCCAAGTATCTATAGCTAATTATCACTATGGAGGGTATTTAGATAGACCTTACAAAAGTTACTATAACCTAGAAGTGGGAAACTCTAGCCAACCTCAAAGATATATAGGCCTTCCTAGGATTCGACAACTTTTATTACCAGTTTATTTTAGGATATTTGAAGATTGTAGTACTGCTAACAGCATTAACCAAGACCAAGGGCATAGAAAGAGGCCAGTACTTCCAGTGGAGTTCAAAAGCCCAGTTGGCCTTCGAGAAGCTCAAGGAAGCCTTCTGATTTACCCTGATACTAGCCCACTTCGATTCTGATAGTGAATGTATTATAGAAATAGATGCCTCTGACTATGTCTCTGCTGGAATCCTGTCCTAGCATGTGAATAGTATTCTCTACCTAGTAGTATATTTCTCTAAAAAGTATTCCCCAACAGAATATAATTATAAAATCTATGACAAAGAGTTAATGGCCATTGTATGAGGATTCAAGAAATAGAGACCTTACTTACAATTAGTAAAGGGGGTTATTAAGGTCCTTTCTGACCACAAGAACCTAGAATACTTCACAACTTCTAAGTTGCTGAATCATCGACAGCCTAGATAGTTAGAATTCCTGTTCTACTTTAACTTCAAGATTAGGTATTAGCCTGGAAAAGCTTGGGGCAAGCCGAATGTACTAATCAGGAGGTTAGGAGACCTCCCTAAAGGAGAGAATGAAAGGCTAAAATACCAAAATCAGGTAGTATTGAAGCTCGAAAACTTAGATCTAGTAGCCAACATCTTTACTGGAGTTGATGTTGAGGCTGAGGTGGAAGCTGAGGCAGCCATAGAAGTCGACCTCTAACAACAGGTAAAAAGGTATATTAGGACGATCTCCGGACCAAAAACATCATTGCAGCAGTAGATTCC